>PVJO010004074.1:0-114345 GCA_004026905.1 Hystrix cristata
AGAGTCTTGCTATGTAGTTCAGGCTGGCCTTGAACTCACTAGGTAGCCTAGGCTGGCCTCAAACTCATGGCGATTCCCCTGCCTCAGCCTCTCAAGTGCTGGGGTTACAGGTGTGCACCACCATGCCTGCCAACATCATTTTAAGTGGGGGAAAGCTGAAAGTTTTTCCTTTAAATTCAGGAACTAGACAGTGATGTCCACTATCACCATTCCTGTTCAACTCAGTTCTTGAAATTTTAGCCAGAGCAATCAGGCAACAGAAGTAAAAAGGGTATGTGTAGGAAAAGAACTAGTCAAATTATCATTACTAGCAGATGACATGACCCTTTGCATAGAAGACCCAAAAAATGCCACCAAAAGACTCCTAGAACTAATAACCAAATTCAGCAATGTAGCATAATACAAAATTAACACAAAAACCAATACCATTCCTATACATTAATAATGAACTCACCAAGAAAGAAAAACAATGAAAAATTAAATACTTAGCCATTAACCTAACCAAGGAAATGAAAGAACTCTACAATGGATACTACAGTACACTGAAGAAGGAGACTGAAGAGAACATGAGAAAATGGAAAGGCATCCCCTGTTCCTGGATAGGCAGATCCAATATTGTCAAAATGTCCATACTTATATAATTTCAGTACCAATCAAAACACCAACAGTATTCCTTATGGAACTAGAAAAAACAAACCTAAAATTTATATGGAAATAGAAGTGATCCAGAATGGCAAAAATAATCCTGGGCAACAAGAGCAAAGCAGGAGGCATCACAATCCCTGATTTCAAATTATATTACAAAGCTACAGTAATGAAAACAGCATAGTGCCAGCACAAAAACACATAAGTGAATGAATGGACTAGAATAGAGGTTGCAGAAATACCCTCCTGCATTCAGCTGTCTGATCTTTGACAAAGGAGCCCAAAATGTATGCTGGAGAAAAGACAGCCTCTTTATGTAACAGTTCTGGGAAACTGGCTATACATGAGCAGAATATGGACGCTAGCCCCATATCTCACTATGTACTAAACTAAAATCAAAATTGATCAAGGACGTAAATATTAAAACAGAAACAATTTGCTGTAGATAAAATAGATAAAACTTTCGAAGACATAGGCATAGACAAAGACTTTCTGAACAGAACCCCAATTGCATAAGAAATAACATCGAGAATCAACAAGTGGAATTATACGAGATTAAAAAGATTCTGCGCAGCAAAGGAAACGATCAAAAGAATGAAGAGATAATCTACCAAATGCAAAAAAACTTTGACAGCTACTCCTTGGACAGAGGACTAATTGTTAGAATATATAAAGTACTCAAAGAATTAGACCCCTCCAAAATAAAAGCCACAATAAAAAACGAGCAACTGAAACAGACACTTTGCAGAAGTAGTACAAATGGCCAATAAATATGAAAAAAATGTTGAACATCGCTGGACATCAGAGAAATACAAATTAAAGCAACACTGAGATTCTTACTCCAGAAAGAATGGTCATCATGAAGAAACTGAATAATAAATGCTGGTGAGGGTGTTGGGGAAAAGGAACTTTTCTATGTCATTGGTAGGAATGGCTACCTGTGGAATCATTATGGAAATCAGTATTGAGATTCCTCAAAAAACTAAAAATAGAAATTCTATTTGATCTGGCTTTCCCCCTTCTAGGTATCTACCCCAAAGAATTAATGACATTCTACCACATTTATACATATATACCGATGTTTATAGCAGCATAACTCACAATAGCTAAATCTTGGAAGCAGCGTATAAGTGTCCATTGGCAGATGAATGAAGAAAGTGTGGTACTTACACACACTGGAGTACTACTCTACTATATATATATATTTTTAACCAAGAACATGTATTGGTACATTGTCTATATATTGATCACGTTTATTAACATGGTGTGTCTTGGTTCTTCCCCCCTCCCCTCCCCTCCCTTCTGTTCCCTCCATCCCTATTTACAGCAGGTTTATTTACAACTCTCCATGATTTCCCTTTCCCCTTTCTTTCCGTTTTTTCCCTTCCTGCTTTTCCCCCCTTCCCTCTTTCTGGTACTCCTCTCCTTTGTATATTATCTTCCTTTTATATGATATCTGTTACACTACTTTGTCCTTATTTACAGTTATGGTTTCTCATATCAGAGAAACAATTCGATGTGTGCTCATGAGTGTCTGATTTATTTCACTTAGTAGTATATTCTCAAGGAACATCCATTTACATACAAATGACTCTAGTTTATCCTTCTTTATGGCAGTGTAGTACTACTCTACTATAAAGAAAGATATATTTGTGTCATTTGTGGAAAAATGGACGCACCTTGAAACCATAATGTTAAGTGAAATAAATCAGACACACAAGTTTTTTTCACACAAGTTTAAATATTGCATAGTTTCTCTTATATGAGAAACTCAAAATATAAATAAGTTGAGGAAAATAAAAGATAGATAAAAGGAAACAGGAAGGTAGGTTTTTTGCAAATGTGAAGGAAATCAAGAGATAGAATTTGAAGGAAAGGAAAGGAGAAGACAAAAAAGGAATTAATATGTGTCATGTATAGTACATGTACCAACAATAAATGTACTCATGTATCACAAACATGTACTAATACAATAAAAAAAGTTTATACAGAATTCAAAGTCTAAAAAATTCGAAGTTATAAAATTCTCCCTTTTAATATGTGCAACTCAGCGTTCTTTGTTTTTTTCAGAGTAGTGCAACTTTTACTACTATCTAATTTTAGAATATTTTTATCACGCCCCAGGGAGATCTTGCATTCCTTAGTAGTCATTAGCCCCTATTTTTCTCCCATCCCTGCCTGTGGCAACCACTAATCCAGTTTTTTTTTTTTCAGTCAAACACCATGCACTTTATTAACAAGGACAGAGTAATATGATTACAAGGAAATACTCAAAAGTCTAAAATAAATGATATCATGGGCAGCATAAAATGAATACCGACAAGTGTAGGCATCTCAATGTGTCTCAAGGCTGTTGAATGTGAAAGTGGCTTTACTTTGGGCAAGCTAATGAATGGTCATGAACCCAGAACTAAAAAGGAGCTATTTGAGTATATTAATTGGACCAAACAGTCCTGCTAGATTTTATTACTATTATTATTATTATTTTTGGTGCTGGGGATTGAACTCAGGGCCTTGTGCTTGCTAGGCAAGCATTCCAACCACTGAGCTAAATCTCCAGCCCAGTCCTGCTAGATTTTAATACTGTGTGGTATTGATTTTCTCTCTATGTAATGAAGTCAACTTTTATGTTCTTGATAGGGGCCATTTATCTTTTTGATTGAAATAGTTTGAACCCATCTGACTTCAGAACACTGGACCTAAGAGTAAACTATTTGCAACACTGATATATTTTCTTGAGGTCTTCAGTGGTGTTAAATCAGCATGTTAACATAATCTGAAAATGAAATTATATATACATATATATAAATAGCATTCAATATCCTATATTCTAGGAGCAAATGACAGAGAAATTATGGTTAAAATTGTTTAAGACATTTATTGTAGTCTTTTTTGTGGCCACTCATTTAGTCAAGTGAAAAACATCAATGTTTTAATAAGATTCCTTTTTATCACATGATATTTCTAAGCAAATATTTGGAAGGCTTGGAAGATCCCACTTTCGGTCTCCCAGAGCCTCTTGAGACATAATTTAAAGAGGGACTTGACAGGAACAACATCTTTGGACTCTAGCTGAAACAACAGAAATGTTTCTGTTTAAATTCTAGGAAACCTGAGATAATGCCTTTTTTTGTGAAATGGAAAAAAGATCAAGTCAGCAAAGATAAAGGATGCAACAGATACCAAGGCGGGTAAATGCCCCATCATCTTCAATCCTCAGAATGTGTACAGGACTAGGTGGGACAAGTAGGCCAAATCTTACTAGACGGTTTGAGGAAGATGTTTTCCTATTTGATACACAAGAAACTATTTTATGAAAATATGAGGATGGAAGAGGGAGCAGTTCTGTGCTTCTTGCTGTGTTACCATTGTTATGTTCCTAGTGTCATTGAGACTAGCGTAAAATTAGCCTGGAACAAGAACATTCTAATCACCAGCCACCTTTTCCTCCTTTCTTTTTCTGTTGCAGTTTTGTTGCTGGAGTCCCTGCAGGTTTCTGGCGTCTTGAGGGCTATGGTGTTTCTTGTAGAGGTAGATACTGTTGCTGCACTGCCTGGTCTTGGCGAGTGCGTGAACTGCTCGAAGTTTTACTGGTAGTTTAGAGGAAGTTCCACTGCTTCCCAAAGTCCCTTTCCAATCAGATCCTTCTGCTTACCCTTCTTTTTTCTTTTGTAGTAAGAATATTCTCTCACAGGTAGCCATATTTCTGGATCTAGTGTCTTAATTCTTAGGCAGTTTTCCCTTCTTTTTCGAATCTCCCTGTTCTTGCTCCTTCGGTTGACTATCTCCGTTAACTTTTCTACCCTTTTTCCAAATATACAAAGCACCAGGAGAATTTCCAAGAGCCTCAACATCTACTTTTAGAGACATACTATCTAGATGAGAGCAAATGTTTACTAAGAGCTGTTGCTTTCTCTGGATCTACAAACGAGTAAGCAGAAACAAGTTGGGCCAAGCTGTGAGGGTCTTTTGGATTTTGTTTCCATAATCTTTCTAGGTCACCAATTGCCTCCTTCTGGCCGTATCTGAGTTTGAAGTTTGCAGCTTCTCTTATTAAAGACAAATGAGCAGAAGATTTGGGCTGATGGTTTTGATAGCACTGGATAGCTCGTGTGAAGCTCTCAGTGACACTGTCAGTATCTTCCTCGTGGCTGTACACGGTTAATGCCGACAACATTCCTGGTTTAGTCTTTAATTCTTCTATGCTTCTCAATTATTAGATATGCTTTGGAAATATTACCTTGAGAAATTTTCACCTGTGCCATGATCAGCTTAATTTCAGCTGCATTTTCTGGGTGCTGATCAGAAAGATTCCTGAAGCAGCTCTATTGTTTTTGCGTGCTGTTTTTCATGGCAGCTTGGATCAACACAGGCAGGAGATGCTCTAGACTTTGGACTGTAAACTAGCAGATATTTTGCAGTATCATTCTGCCTGGTTTGTGCATATAACAAGTAAAGCTTTGTTAAATTCTATAGCTTGCAGTTTCTTGGAAAGCTTAAACTCTACTCCTTTTGTTTTGGTTAATTTCACCTTCCTCTTAAAGTCAAAGACATTTTGGTCCTCATGAATGGTAAGGACGTTATTTGCAATTATAGTGAGCAATCCCATATCTGTTGGCTTTAATTTCGTTATCTGATTGTAAAGTTGCAAAGCCTATTCTGTATACCCAAAGCTACAGAATATAGGCCATCCAACATGAGTGATGGCAAGTTCTGCCTGTGGGTCTTCCTCTGTCCCATCAGAATCTTCTGAAAATGAAAGGCAGCAAAGATCTTCACCTTTTTGTAGGATTTTCATTGCCTGGTTTGGCTGGCTTTGTCTTATTAGTGCACATGCAGCATTGTAGCAGTTTGTGGGTGCCTTCTTGGAGGCCCACGTTCTCTGGAACTACTTTGCCCCAACTGTTTTGAGCTGCACCAACTACTGAAAGATTTGCTTTCCTCTCCTCATAGAATCACCTTGGGAGTTTTGGACACGATCTCTATACACAGCTAAGCATTTCTCATAGCATTCCAAATGGTATAGCACTTCTCCATAAAGCTCCATTAGTTTGTCTGTCAGCTGGTTGGCACTTTCAGTTCCACTGAGCCAGTACACCCAATATGCCTTCTCAAAGAAGAGATAATTATTGGCTAAAGCTTAGGCATGCAATATTGACATTCAAGACCTCTTGAAACTCCCATTCTGAATAAGGCAGACCACTTTACAGTGGAGGGAAATTACATCATTCGCGTTGATCTGTAGTATCTTGTTGATGGTCTTCAGACTGCATGCGAAGTTGCTGTTTGGTTACTGAATGCTGGAGTGTCTGGTGGGTCCAGGCTCTCGTTCCATTCAGAGAATTTGGTGGGTCAGCCAATGATCATAAAAGTTTAACATTTATTGAAGGTTAAAGAATGAAAGAAGTAGAGAAGAAAAGAAGTAGAAGTGAAAAAGAAGTGAAAAGAAGCAAGGAAAAGCACCCTGCATACACGGCAGGTCATGTGAAGAGTAAAGTTAGTGGCCAGAGACCAAACAGCTGGCCTCTTTGATATTCTTCTGTTGATGTCAGATCCGGGTCACCCCAAGATGTTCTGTTCCGTGATTTGACAGCTTTTTGTGATTGGCAAGTTATGCCCAACTGTCCAGCCTCCTTGCCATGCCCCAATCTCCTGTCTCAGTTCTGACCATAATAGTTCACTCCACAGTGCAGGAACCAAACTCGCCTGCCTCCCTCCCCGACGTTGCTGCCACTGTTTGGCATTTTGGAGGAGACTACTAATATACTTTTGTCTTTATGAATTTGCCTATTATGGACATTTCATTTAAGTGAAATGAGACAATATGTTATATGTATTCTGCCATTTTTGCTTAGCATAATCTTTTAAGGTTTATTCACGATATAGAATGTATCAGTACTTTATTCTTTTTGATAACTAAATAATATTCCATTGTATAGGTATACATATCACATTTTGTTTATCCATTCCTCAATGATGAATATTTGGGTTGTTTCTATTCTATTTCTTCTTGAGTCAGTTTGGGTAGTTTTTGTCTTTTTAGGAAATTGCTCATTTCATCCAGATTCTAATAAGTTTGTAAATACAGTATTCCCTTGTTTCTGTAAAATCAGTCCATGATGTATCCACTTGCATACCTGGTTCTGGTAATTTGGTTCTTTTAGATTATTTTTATTCCAGCTAAAATTGTGTCACTTTTGTTGATCTTTATAAAGAAATAACTTTTTTTTTTTTTGGTGCTGGGGATTGAACTTGGGGCCTTGTGCTTCTAAGGCAAGCACTCTAACCACTGAGCTAAATCCCCAGCCCAAGAAATAACTTCTGATGTCTTCAAATTTCTCTATTGTTTTTTAGTCTCTATTTTATTTATTGTTTCTCTAATTATTTCTGCCCTTCTGTTTGCTTCAAGTTTAATTTGCTTTTCTTCTTCTATTTGTGGTACTGGTGATTGAACCCAGAAATGCTGTACAACTGAACTACATTCTCAGCCTTTTTTATTTTTTATTTTGAGATAGTGTCTTGCTAAGTCACCCAGCCTAGATGTGAACTTGTGCTTCCCCTGTCTTGGCCTGGCAAGCAGCTGGCCTGCCATGTGCTGCCATACCTGGCTCCCAGTATTTTAAGGCAGAAATTTAGGTTACTGATTTGAGATCATACACCTTTTTACAAACAGATATTTATATCTATAAATTCTTTTCTGAGTATGTCTTAACTGCATCTTATAGATTTTGATATGCTGTATTTTTATTTTCATTTATGTCAAATAATTTTCTAATTTTCCTTGTGATTTTTTTTTGAAAAGTGTTGGTTAATTTCCACATATTTGTGAATCCTAAATTTTCTTTTGTCATTGATTTCTAATTTAATTTTATTGTAATCAGAGAATACACTTCTTCTGAGTTTGGTGCTGTTGTGTGTGTTTGTGTGTGTTGCTGGAGAGCATATGAGCATAGTTTTTATGTAGTTGGACTAGTATGGTAGAAAATTTTTATTCTATATTTACTCAGCAGCACACTATATACAGCCATGTTAGTCACTTTCTCATTACAAGGACATACTACCTGACACCAACAGGGGAGGTTTATTTTGGTTCGTAGTTATGGTCCATGGTTGGTACTACAAGGTATGACTATTGGTTTAGTCATTTATTTATAAGGTGAGGGTTAAAGTTGGTGCCTTACCAAGATCTTAGTGAAAGAAATCAAAAAAGACCTTAATAGATGTGAAGATATACTTTGTTAATTGATTCAAAGACCCATTATTTTTAATTATCTCCAAATAGGCCTAAAGATTAATATAATCCCAATAAAAATCCCAGACGTATTCTTTGTAGATATCATTAATTCCAAAATTTATGAAGGAGCTGGGTGTGCATGCCTGTAATCCCAACAATGAGGGAGGGTGAGGCAGGAGGACTGGAAGTTTGAGTCTTGCCTGGGCAATTTAGTAAGATCCTATCTCAAAAGGAAAAAAAGAAAAAGAAAAAGAAAAAAAGGATTGGGGATATAGGTCAGTGGTAGAACATTTCTGGGTCTGATCCTTAGTACCAGGGGAAAAAAGAACTAGAAAACCAAAACAATTTTGATAGAGAATTGAGGTGGAGAGCTTTCACTATCTAAGGCATACTGTAAAGCTACAGTTGTCAAGATGGTGTGATATTGACAAAAGTATAGATACGTAGACAAATGAAATAGAAACATGATATAAAATCTAGAAATAGAGCCTCACAAATAGAGTCAACTTTATGACAAAGGTGCAGTGGCAATTCAATGAACAAAAACCAGTATTTTCAACAAAAGGGCCAGAGTATCCTTTGCAAAAATGTGAACTTTGATCTGCGCCTTATGTTGCATGTTGGATACAAACATTAACTCCAACTGGATGATAGACCTAAGTGTAAAACATAAAACTATAAAGCTCTTAGTAGAAGACATACGAGAAAAATCTTTGTTTTCTTCACCTGTTAAATAGCTGAAGATTTCTTAGATCTGACATCACTAGCAATCCATAAAGAAATCATTGATAATTGGGTCTACTAAAAATTTAAAACCTTTTGCATTGTGTTATGGTTTGTGCCTAAATGTCCTCCCAAAGTTTCATGCAGTAAGAGTGGCTGGATCTAGAGCGTGTGATACTGGAATTAAGGGCGTGTGATTACTAAATCAATCCACTGATTGGTTTGGCACTGCCCTAATTGTGGCAGACTGAATAAAATACAAGGGACAGAAAGAGGCTTATCTGCCCCTTTTTGCGCCTCTTGCTTACCTCGCTGCCTTCTGCCTGTTTGCCATGGCACCATGCCTTAAATCCAGCTGATTGTGGAATGAATCCTCTACAAACTGAGAGCTAAATAAACCTTTCTTCCCTAACTCTGGGTGTCGGGTATTTTGTCTCAGCAATGACAGAAAAGTAACTAAGACACATTGTAAGGAACATTGTTAAGAGTATAGAGAGCTTGTCTTAATTTGGGGAGAAAATATTTGCAAGTATAAAATAAAATAAAGCACTTGCATTTAGAGAACTCTAAAAATTCAACAAAACATAACCAAACATTTTTAAAAATTGAAAGATTTGAACAGACATTTCACCTCAGACGATATAAGGAAGGCAAATAAGCATGAAAAGATGCTCAGTATCATTAGTAAGGAAACACAAAAACCTCAGTGAAATACCATTACATACTCATTAGAACAGCTAAATTTAAAAATACTTATTGCTGGGCATGGTGGTGCATTCCTGTAATCTCAGCACTCGCGAGGCAGAGGCAGGAGGTTGTCTGTGAGTTCGAAACCAGCCTGGGCTACATAGTGAGCTCAAGTCCAGCCTGAACTACATAGTGAGACCCTATCTCAAAAAAACAAAACAAAACAACCCCCCCAAAACAAAACAAAACAAAAATACTTATAATACCCAACACTGATTAGCATGCAGTCACTGGAACTCTCATACTTTTCTAGTAGGAATACAAATGGTACAGCCATTTTGGAAAACAGTTTGGTAGTTTCTTAAATAAATAAACATGTATTTACAGTATCATCCAGAAATTCCCTTTCCAGGCATTGATCCTAGAGAAAGGAAAATTTATATTCTCTTAAAGATTTGTGTGTGTTATTTGTATGGTGGTATTTTTTATAACTGTCAGAAACCGTAAATCACCCAACTATGTGTTAATAGGTAAATGGATAAACTATGTACATCTACACAGTGGACTACTGCTTGGTAATAGAAAAGAACAAATTACTGATGCACAAGATAACATGAATGAATTTTAGATGCTTTACATTAAATGTCTCAAAGGCTTATAATACTAGTTTACTAAATAACATTCTGGAAGAGGAAAAAATATAGAAACAGAGTTCAGATCATCATTGTCAAAGTTAGGCTGGGGTTTGAATAAAAGAGTCAGCCACTAGGGAATTCCCTTCTTGTTTGGAATTTTTCTGTATCCTAACTATGCTGATTATAATAAAATACAGATTTAAAATCTCATGGATTTGTACATGGACAAAAGCAAATTTTACTATTTTGCTTTTAAGAAATTATAAAAGAAATAGATTCCTGCCTTGCTGAATTGTTATTGACATTCAGTAAAATTTAATCCATTGTTTCACAATGGGTAGTTAACAAACAGTAGTTGCTCTAAAATTTTCCAGAGAATATAGAATAAAGGTTCTACATTAGAACCTATATTAGTTAGATTTCTCACTGATGAAACACAATAACTGACACTACAATTTAGAAGAGAAGAGGCTTAATTTGGCTCATGGTTTTAAGGGATTCAGTCCATACTTGACAGAAGGGCATGGCAGGGGAAAGCTGTTTACCTCATGGCAGCAAGGAAACAGAGATGGAAGGAAGGAGCTGGTGACAAGAATATACCCTTTCAGGTCATGCCTTCAGTGACTCACCTCCAATCAGTTTCCACCTCCTAATATTACATTCAGCTATAAACTCATTGATGAGTGTAGTGCCCCCATGATCCAACCACCTTCCAAAGGCTCCATCTTTGAACATATGAGACTTTTAGGGGATATTTTAGATCTAAACCATAACAAGAAATAAGGTTTTAAGTTAACATGCTTGAACAGATCCTGCTGTGCCACCTACTGGCTTGTGACCTGTGTGTACTCCTCTATAAAAAGGGTCATAATCGCCCCTATCCTATTGTGTTCTTAAGCAGGCTAAGTGAGTTAACATAGGCAAGAATTTAAAGAATGTTCATCCTTCTTATTAATATCATGTATTGGTTTCTCTATACAGTCATGTGTTATCTAATAATAAGGATATGTTCTGAGAAATTCATTATTAGTTGATTTTGTTGTCATGCAATCACAAAGTGCATTCACACAAACCCAGATGGTACATCCTACTATGCACCTAGGCTATGTGGTGTAGCCACAGCGAAATGTGTGGTTCATCATTAACTGAGATGTCTTTATGCAGTATCTGTATTGATTTCTGTGGAGACAAGCAGGGGAGGTGCAGTGTGTGTCCCTGGCCTTAGTGCGGGTAAGCAATCCAGATAGCTCCTGCTGGCATCTGCCTTTGCTGACCAAAATGGCAAATATGATGGTGGTGGGAAAGCACAGACTGTGAAGCTGTTTGGGTTTCCTATGATTCCTGGGAGGTGGACCTGGGAGAAGCTTTCCTGTGTATAGTTAATGTGTCTGTTCTATTGCAGTTGGTGAGCCTCTTAAGTTATTTGTAAATCGACTGCCTTTTATAACAGCAGGAAGTCGCAGCCTTTTCCTTTCCCCAGCCTCAGGGAGGGCCCCCCAGTTGAGAATGGTGGCATAAAGTGACTACAGCATTAATAATTGATTGGCCAGCTGCAGTACTGGGTTCTGTTTAAGGACCTCTTGAAATTTTACTCCAGGGCTCTGAAAGACTGGTTTTGTTAGTGCCTCTAATGTCTTTCTGCAGGAATTTACAGTCTGTATGAAGCCTGTATATTGCCATTTGCTTTCCAGAGAGCCTGTGTGTCTAACAGAGGTTTCCTAGCAGCATGAGAGCTCTGGATTGTGGATACTGACAGCTGTGTACTTTGTCCTCTGGGGTGTGTTATAGACTTTGTTGGTCTTGCTACTGTTTGGATATATAAAAATTCAATGAAGTAGCTAAGGAGTGATAGGGATTGGGGTGGATTTTTTAGTAGTGACAAATATAATTTTGCTATACATGAACACACACGTACATATAATTTTGTGTGTTGAGCACCTAATAAAATGGTGACCTAATTCTAAGACTTACAACATTATTATTACAGGGGAATAATGCATTTAAAACACTCAGAAACAGAGTTTAAAGATGACTATAACTCTGTCATTAATGTGGTAATCAAGGGCTCTGTGAAATTCAGGAACAAAGTGTGCAGTGTAAGGGCTACCGCATCCTTAAAAGTCATTTGTGTGTGTGTGTGGGTGTGGGTGTGTGCGCGCGCGCGCGTGTGTATGGTTGGCCTTATTCTTATGGCAGACACAGAAAAATAGTTAAATATAAATATGAAACACAAAATTAGGGTCAGATAAATATGAATTGGACTAGAGAGTTAAGATGGGTCCAGCAGAGAAATTGAAGAGAAATATATGAAAGAATTAAGGCCTAATTGAAAGATTGAACTAAAATTTTGGTTCTCAACTCCCTGATAGCCAAGTGAAAAAGGCGAAAAGTCAATTTGTTCATTCTTATTACAGAGGAAAACACATCTCAGCTCCTCAGGAAAGTAAAGCTTTTATTAGCTCCTGTCTCCGAAAGGGATGGCTCATGTAGGGCATTACATACAAACAATATCTTTTATGTATGTTACCAAAAAGGAAGCAAAACCAAAATATACATAATAAAAATTTATAGAAAAGTTTGGAAATGCAAGTAAGCAGAAGTAAAATAAAAACCACCCATCATGATAGCTCTAAGAACTAACCACCGCATTCTGGTATATGGCCTTTTGGGACTTTTCTTATATTCATATTTGTATATAGCAATCTATTTTTGTTTTAGCTTCATAAAAATCTTTTGAGAGATAGACCAGGAAAGTATGATAAAATAAATTGAGAAAAATCTCTGTACAATCTTTTATAATTTTTTTTATCAAGAGGGAAACTATCAGTATTTCTAAAATGTAAACAATGAGAAACTGACATATCAAAGGAAACACATTATGGATCATAATATAGACATAACTCTTACACTGTCTTATTGCCCTAAACAATCAATGCATAACATTCAAGCATAAATTAATCCTTATAAAGCAAATATTTTTGCATATGTTGCCTTCTCTTTATCTTTTTGTGCTTTCATCTGTTTCACTTTGGGCTGTTCTGCCTGAATAGCTTTATCTTCGGGCGCTATCTCTTGAGCTTCCTTAAGATTAGCCGAAGCCTGCCATCTTTGAGCTCTGTGATACAGTGCTTTGGTATGTGATGGGTCTATTTCAAAAGCCTCCAAACAACTGTCGATTGCCCCCTGCCAATGTGCCGCCTTCAGTTTGCAAGCATCAATATTCAGTACACAGTTTAAGGCAGCAGGTTGCTTCCTTAATAACAGCTTTTGAACTAGTTACATACCTTAAAACTTTTGTGCATTTTAAAATCACTATCTCTTGAAAAAAGAAAAAAGTATTTCTAGTTTTTTTTTTAAAAAGTCTTCTCTTACTAATAAAATTTTATCTATATCTCTTAAATCTACATCTGCATCTTCAGGGAAATCTGGATGACTGTCGAAGAGCCTTCTTTTGGGGATATTCCCCCATCATCGCCTTTTTTCAATTCTCTGCATTATGCAAATAATGCACAATCTGGCAGGTTTTGCACTGTTTACTTCTACATTTTTCAGTATCCTTGTCGCACCTATTCCTTTAATTACTTGACCAAACACCACATGTTTCCCATCCAAATGAGGGTCTGGAACTGTTTTAAAGAACTGAGAACCATTTGTATTGTGGCCTGCATTTGCCATGCTCATTAAACCTTCACGATTGTGTTTATAATAAAATTTTCACCTTCAAATTTTTTGCCATAAATACTTTCTCCACTTGTTCACTCTGGTTTGAGAAGTCTCCACCATGAATAATAAAATTTTTAATAATTCAATGGAAAGGACATCCTTTGAAATGAAGGGGTTTCCTAGCTGTGGGTCCAATGCCTTTGTCTCCTGTACTTAATACACAAAAATTTTCTGCAGTTTTGGGTACAATATCTGCAATTAGTTCTAAAACAACTTGACCAACTTGCTTCCCACCAAAGTCCATGTCAAAGACCCAGGGGTTACTAGGGTTGGAGGGCTTAGCTTGTGGGGATGAGTGCAACATCTCAATTTGCAGACACATGCAGAAGTAGGACACGGGCACCCTGTGTATGAGTGGTTGCTCAAATTTGAGCACTTCAGTACAACAGTGTAAACAATCCTTAGGCAAATAGTAAGTAAGAAGCCAGTAAGTATTAACAGACTATTTTCATTTATTGGGAATGCCCAAGGCCTGGCACTGAAATAAACACTTTATATAAGCTGCTATCTAGTTTTTACAACAGACCTTTCTCAAATTGCTTTATTAACACCATTTTATGGCTCTGTGAAGATAAATTCAAGGTTACTCAGATCTAAGTTTCGTCTAAAAGCTTGTATGTTTTCTATTGCAATGGGTGATTCTGACTCTGGAACTCTTGCCACTCTTGTTTTACAAAGGAGTGGACCTTGGCTCTCAGAGGTCAATTAACCTTACCTTAAAGCCTAAGTCAGTAAGAGATGGAGCCAGGTCTTCTATCTCAGAGTACTGACTTTGCTCCTGCCCTAAGTACAGCATACTCAAGAATGTTGCATTTCAACTTGCTACTACTTTGTGTTGCCAAGATACTGCTATTCGAATGCCTGCAGAGCACTTATTTTCATGATTTCTCTAAAAGGTCAATGGGAATGAACCTGGGTGTATTAGTTCCTGCTTTTGTAATTGTCTGCCACCATGATGGTTTCTGTTGCTCCATTTCTGCATATATCTCCTTGACACTGTGACCCAAAGCCAAAGGTTTGTTCTAAATACTACTTAAGCTATAATCTTCTCTACCATCCATACGTATTCTTTTGTTTTTTCCCTCTGAATGTAAAAAATTAGCAAGTCTACCACTTATTAGTTAAATGATATTCATTATTTTAAATTAAATAAGCCATTACAGTGTCTTAGTCTCTCTTTTCTTGTTGCTGAGACAAAATACCCAACATCCAAAGTTAGGGGAAGAAGAGTTTATTTGGCTCACAGTTTGTAGAGGTTTCAGTCCACAATCAGCTGGGTCCAAGGCAGGGTGGCATGGCAGACAGGCAGAAGGCAGCAAGGGAAGCAAGGGATGCAAGCAAGGGATAGGCAAGCCTCTTTCTCTCCCTTATATTTTATCCAGGCTACTTGACTTTAGGGTGGGTAGCACTCCCACCCTTAATCCTAATACCCTTAATCCTAGTATCACATCCTTGATTCCAGGAGAACTATGCCAAACCAATCAGTGGACTAATTTAGTAATCACACACTTTAGCTCCAGCTCCATCCATGACCACATGAAGCTTTGGGGGGGACATCTAGACACAAACCATAACATATACCAACAGGAAAATTATCACCGCACACATCAGTGCAGAAATCCCTAGTTTGTGGTAGCCTCAACTACAAGATTCATGATCCACAACCTTCTTTGCTTGACTACACGGTTCTAGATGGCTAGATATTCAGCTACAGAGCAGCTAAGAAAACGAGTTTTGAATTTGGGGTTTTGTTAGGGAAGTGACGTATACAATGACTCAGACTCAGAATTGTATGGGTTAGTCAGGTGTCTCAGTTACTTTTCTCATTGCTGAGACAAAATATCCAACATCCAAAGTTAAAGGAAGAAAGGTTTATGGTTTGTAGAAGTTTTAGTTCATAGTTACTGGGCTCCAAGGCAGGGTGGTGTGCAGAGGGGCATGGCAGAGGAGAAATAGTTCATGGTGGGCAGAAGGCAGCAAAGAAGTGAAGTAGTGAAGGAGTAGCAAACAACAAGCAACAACAGTGGCCCTCTCTCTGTTGCTCTATTTCTACATATATCTCCTTCTATTCTATCCAGGATACATGCCTGCAGAGGGTGAGTAGCACTCACATCTAGGGTGGGCCTTCCCATTATCCACACCCAGAACTATGCCAAACCAATTAGTGGACTAATTTAGTAATCATATACTCTCTATCCTAGCATCACACACTTAATCCCAGCATCACATACTCTAGATCCAGCCACCTCTGAAAAGTCCCACCTATGACTGCATGAGACTTGGGGGTACATCTAGACATAAGCCATAACATCAGGTTTCTGATTTTTTTCAGATTCATATATAGCTAATTATTAATTTCTCAGATCAAGCATAGCAGACATTTGTGTCCTAAATACTAATAAGCTAGGAAAGATGGTTAGGTCATTATAGGCAAATAATTTAGTTGGCATGGAAAAGCTTAGGCTGTGCCAGTGACACATTCCTCTTTGACAGTGCCTTTATAAGCTATATCAGTTGGTTTTCCATACTATAACAAAATAACTGAGGCTGGGTAACTTATAAAGACAAGAGATTTACCTAGCTCATAATTTTGGAGGTGGAAAATCCAAATGGCATGGCACTGACCCTGGTGAGGGCCTCCTTGGCTGCATCACATCATGGCAGATGGAATCATGATGAGACAGTGTGAGAGGGATCACATGGAGATAGTGGAAGCCAGAGAGCAATTCAGGGGTCAGGTTTTTTTTTTTCTTTTTTTTGGTACTGGTGATTAAACTCAGGCTTTCATGCATGCTAGGCAAATGTTCTACCACTGAGTTGCATCCCCAGCCCTTTGTATTTTTATTTTGTGATGTCTGGTTAAGTTGCCCAGACTGGTCTCAAAGTTGCAATCTTCCTGCCTCAGCATCCCAAGTACTGGTATTACAGGCATCAGTCACCACGTTGGACTTGCTTTTTAAAAACACCCTTAAGTAGTAGTGCCATAAGCTGTACATTAATTCCTTCTGAGGTTGTTACCCCCAGTGACCCAATGACCTCCAATGACCCAAGGACCCAATGACCTCTCACCTCTTAAATGGCCACAACCTCTTAACATCACCACACTGGAGCTCAAGTTTTCAACACATGAATCTTTGGGTGACAAATCACATCCAAACCGTAGCACAAGCTCTGTTGAGAAATAATATTGTAGCTTAACTCGAAGAATAGGAGTCTAATGTAGTCTACTTTTTATTATTGTTTCCTGACATTTTGCTGAGATTCAAGTATCTTTGTAGGCTCTGATTCAGGGCAGGACAAACCTGTTTCTAATACCAAATGTTCAGCTCATATAAGGTGAATATGAGTGCCTTGTGGGTTATTCCCCTTTCCCTAATCTGTATGGGTACAGAGTCTACAGCCAGAGTCCTGTAGATATCCCTGCATGAGAGATCTAGAGGCTAGAGCAGGGAGTTCTGATGAGAGTAGATTGATCAAGGAACAGGCTAAGCCCAAACAAGGTTAAGCTGGCCTCAGTAGGAGATTGACTGAGGCATGGAGTTCCAGAAGGGAAGCAGGAAAAGGTGAACCCTGGGAGATCTTACAGGATTCCGTGTGTGTATGTGTGTTATGAACTAGTTGGGATGTGATGTGATGTGTGGCTGAGCTATGAGTGGCCAGGAAAGGGCAAAGTACACCCTTGTGCCCTTTCTTGTTTCAAAGGTCACGAGGCTTTTAGTCACAAAAGGGATCATGATGTTTCTACTCTCTTTGGAAGGAAGGATAAAAGGACATAGACATTTAAAAGGTAAGTCCTAATCTTCAACCAGGTAGCAGAGACTGCACATACAGAGTGCATTCTAAACTCAGGAAGACCTGTGTGTAGGTAAGCTGTTCCCTTGTTTTCTCTCTTTGACATTGTAGTACAGTGGAAATAACACTGGCTTCCTCTTTTGGCAGAACTGGATTTGAATCCTGGCTCTAACAGTGATTGATTTGAACCTACTTTCCTCATCCATAAAGTGTGGGGGTGATTAATTTCCTTCTCAGTGGGTTGTTGGGAGAATGAAATAAGAGAAAGTATTCATAAAGTGTCTAGCACAACACTTGGCAATGGGCAAAGCTTGATAAATTCATTCTCCTTGTGTGAGATGGAGCAGCTGCTAATGAGAATACAGGACGGGCTGCAGACCTGTCAGTCCATCAACTTGCTTGGCTCCCCCTGCCAAGACAAATGAGGCATGTTAATCATCTCAGGGGTGGGTGTTGTGGAGGAGACTTATCCATCACACCTGGGCATGGTGTGGGGCACAGAGGAGAAATATTAGATCTGCTTTCTGCTTGAAGTCTTTGGGCTCATGATGGATGTGTGTGTGTGTGAACAAGTAGACCATATCTCAGCACTACATACTAACAGGTGAAAAAGGAGGAGCAGAGTAAAGTTCCTTTAGCTGAGATTACTAGGAAAACAGTGGATGGAAAGGAGGTAGGCTCAGTGCAAATCTTAAATACAGCATGTGAATGCAGGGCAGAGGACATGTGCAAGGGGGTATGGAACTTCCAGCAAAGCTGAGATGCTAATGCCCTGAAATGAGGAGAAACTGGTCAGGTGATATATGAGATGGGGGTTGCATGGGAGAGGGATGGAGGAGTGTCAGACTCTGGATGATTTCAATTTGGACTGGCTAGTAGTGATCAGGTGAGGTGGAAAAGATAGATAAGTCTGGGTACAAAACTTTATGCTTAGAGAAAATTTGACCAAATTGCTTCACCTCCATGATTTTGCTTATCTTTAAAATGTGTTTAATAATAGTGCAATTTAAGAGGCTAAGTGAATTGATATATGTCTGGCACATTGTGGATGTTCAGAAAGTAGCTATTGTTACCATTCTAGGTATTAACTGCTATATTTGTATTATATAAATCTTCGTGGCTTAGAAGTGGTTTTCACAGTTCCATGAACTAATTGCATTGTATATGGAAGGGAGGGATAAAGAATTGTAAAGAAGTTAGTGTAGCCTTAGCAAAGGGGTCTGGATTTGTAAAAAATGAATAACACATTAGTTACTCAAATATAGAGCTAAGGTTCTTTGTTAGCACCTAGGGACATAGAATTGAAAATCTTTAGACTGTACATTTAGTAGCAATTTACATGTCTAAACTTTTACTCACATGGAGCCATAAGTTGTGGAATTTCAAGGCATCCATCATCTTAGTCTTCACCCTCTATATGAAGTAAGCAAGCCACAGCATGAAAACATGCCCACCCAACCTACATAGTCAGTAATAAAGTCTCTGTACACAATTTAAGGGAACATCCTTAATGTTCTTCTGGTCATTACTCAGGAGGTATTGCATTTAAAGGGAATAGTGTTCACTGGGCCGCTTGGGTTTGCCAAGAACAAATCACTAAGCTCTCTTTGTTTTCTTTTACCTTCCTAATAATGTTACTAGA
This sequence comes from Hystrix cristata, assembly GCA_004026905.1. NCBI lineage: Eukaryota > Metazoa > Chordata > Mammalia > Rodentia > Hystricidae > Hystrix > Hystrix cristata. Next base: position 19,082 of record PVJO010004074.1, read on the forward strand.
ATACAGGTCAAGAAACTGCATATATTTAGCAAGCAATCTGTTAAAGCATGTCAGGATATCCTTGAGGGCCAAAGGAACCCAGGCCGTCACACCTGATTTGTACCTGGTATTGCTTTGGAGTTCAGGTTGAAGATGATCAAGCCTGTGATTGCTGAACATTTATGATACACCATATTTCCTGCAATATTGCAGTTGAAGCACTTAACTCAACATGCGGCAGAGGTAGCCCTCTTACAGTCTCTGCAGGAAGGAATCTTTGTTGGATAACAAATCATCTGACCTTCCTCTGAATGCTAGGCATTGCAAGACAGGAAGGGGGGGATCAGATCACTGGACCCACTTTACAGAAGAAACCTAAGGTTCAAGTAGGTTAGAGAACTAGCCCAGGGTCAAATGGTCAGTTTGAAGCCCATGTTTCTTCCCACCACTGTATTATGCCCTGTTCTTGGGTTACAAGTCACAACTGTTCAGCCTCATCTAGATGTGGCTTGACAGTAACACAGGTGCAAAGGCTTAGGAGTCTCAGGAGTTTTACTGCCAACACTTGGTTTCATCTGGCTTTTTGTGGGAAAAATGTCATGCTGTTGATGGGCAGAAACCAGAGAAGAGGAAAGTTTAGACTGGTGGAGTAACTGTAAATAACACATTAAAAGCAAGAGAGTTCATTCATTTAGTCAGTCACTCAGCACCTACCCAGTGCCAGGCCTGGGCTGAGCACTTGGTATATAGATGTAAAGATTAACCTGTTTCTGCCACAAGAACACACAGCTTGATGTGGAGATAGTGACAATTCAGTGTGATAGCTGTTTCACAAAAGAGCAAGTCACATCACATTGCTGTCTTGCTTAGAACCATTCACTGGGTTCCCATTCGAACTTTTCACAGAACTGATGTGCTAGACTGTGTTCCTTTCATCATTAATATCTTAACTTGGAAGCATCCTCTCTATACAAAAAAATAGAGGAAGAGTCTACCTGCCCTCCCCTCCCAAATAAATAGAGGTAGCCGGATCCTGGGACAGAAGCACAGGCCGATAGTTAGCCGAACCCAGAGGATATTTCTGAAAAGGACACAATAACAAGAGGTTTCCACACTAGCAACAAAGCTACCCACTATAATGAACCAGCAAACCTCAGCACAGAAAACAAAACAACAAAACAACAACAACAACAAAACCAGAAACATGAGAAGACAAGGAAACGAAATGGCTCCCCAAACTCCCAATTCCCCCAAAGTTGATCCAGGGGGAATCAAGCAGGAGGACATCCGAAATATCTGAAAGAACATCAGTGGAGGTGGTAAAACAGATCAATAAAGTGCTTGGCAAATTCAAAGCAGGGATAGCTAAACAGATAATGATCCTAATGAAGCGAATGATCACTGAGTTTACAGAAGACACTAAACAATCTAGTAGAGCTAAAGAAAGAGATGCAAAACATGAACGCCTAGCACAGAAAAGAATTAGAGTCCATTAAAAAAAGTTCCAAAAGAAATCCAGGAGATTAAAAATATGATTTTAAATATGGGCAGCAGAAATGACCTACATGAGCACAGAGTGTCAGATCTAGAAGACAGGTGATTGGTGATCAGTTAATGAGAAATACCTTAGAAACAAGACAGCATGAAAAAAGGATCCAAGAGCTGCTACATGACTCAAAGAAGACCAATCTAAGATGAACTGGAATTAGTGAAAAATCCAAAGACAACACAAAGGACATAAAAAAACCTGTTTACAGAATAGCAGAAAATGTTCTAAATATGGAAAAATAACTTAACATACAGATAAGTGAGGTATATAGAACCCCAAATAGCCATGATGAGAAAAACACCACTCCACATCACATCATAATTAAAATACCAGAAATCCAACACAAGAACAGAATCTTAAAAGCTGTTAGAAAAAAGCAATGAACAACCTATAAAGAAAAACTCATCAGAATTACAGCCGACTTCTCAACATGAACCCGAAAGGCAGGGGCAATCTCTCTAGTGAACACAGATGCAAGATACTGACAAACAGAATACAGCAACTCATTCAAAAGATCATACATTATGACCAAGTCGACTTCATCCCAGGGATGTAAGGATGGCTCAATATACGCAAATCAATAAATGTAATACATCGCATAAACAGGAGCAAGGACAAAAGTCACATGATCATCTCAACACACACAGGAAAAGTCTTTGACAAAATACAACATCCATTCATGATAAAAGTCCTGGAGAAATTAGGTATAGGAGAACCTTATCTCAGTCTGATAAAAGCCATTTATGACAAGCCCCTGCCAACATCGTATGAAATGGGGAGATCCTGAAAGTTTTCCCTCTGAAATCAGGAACAAGATAAGTATGTCCACTATCACTATTCCTGTTCAACACAGCCCTCAAAGCATTAGCCAGGGCAATCAGACAAGAGAAAGGAAAAAAAAAAGAGAGAGATACGTGTAGGAAAAGAAGTAGTCAAATTATCATTGTTAGCAGATGACATAAGTCTTTGGATAGAAGATCCAAAGAATTCCACCAAAAGACTCCTAGAATTGATAAGCAAATTCAGCAATCTAGCAGGATACAAAATAAACAAACCAATAGTGTTCCTATACACTAATAATGAACTCACTGAGAAAGAAATTAGGTAAACAGTACCATTCACAGTAGCATCAAAAAATTAAATGCTTAGGAATTAACCTATCTAGGGAAGTTAAAGACCTCTGCAATGAAAATTGCATCACTCTGAAAAAGGAGATGGAGGAGGACATCAGAAAATGGAAAGATATTGCCTGTACCTGGACAGGCAGAACCAATATAATCAAAACTGATATACAGCTATACTTTCAAAACTGTTATACAGATTTAATGCAAACCCACTAAAATACCAACAGGACTTCTCAGAGAAAACAATCTACAATACATATGGAAGAGATGAGACCCAGAATAGTGAAAGCAATGCTAGGTAACGAAAGCAAAGCAGAAGGTATCACAATCCCAGATTTGAAGTTATCTTACAAAGCTACAGTGATAAAATAGCATACACTGGCACAAAAACAGGCATGTGAATTAATGGAACAGAAGAAGCATAAAACAATCCCATTCACAATAGCTTAAAAAAATCTAAAGAAGCAAGTTAACCAAGAAGGTGAAAGACCTCTATAATGAAAATGACAGAATGCTGAGGAAGGAAATTGAGTAAGACATTAGAAAATGGACTTTACTAGTTCATGGATCAGCAGAACTGATATGTTAAAATAGTCACATCACATGTTTCAGTTACTTTTCTTGTTGCTGAGACAAAATACCCAATATCCACAAGTCAAAGGAGGAAAGGTTTACTTCAGCTCACAGTTTGCATAGGTTTCAGTTCATAGTCAGCTAGTTCCAAGGGTGGCATGGCACAGGGACATGGCAGAGGGGAAACAGTCCATGGCAAGGCAGGCAGAAAGCAGCGAGCAGCAGCAGAAGCAGCAGAAATAGCAGCAAAGCAAGCCTCCCTTTCCTTTTTATCCCATCCACAGTACAAGCCTTTTGGGTCGTGCCACCTACACCCAGTGTGGGCCTTCTCATCATCTACACCCAGAACTACACTAATTCCAATCAATGGGCTAATTTAGTACTACATGCCCTTAATCCCAGTATCACACTCCCTAGACCAAGCCAGCTCCACAAAGCCCCATCTATGAATGCATGAGGCTTTGGGGGAACATCTAGATACAAGCCATAGCATCATATTACCATATTATCAATCATATACCAATCTGATTTACAGATTAAATGCAATTTTTATTAAAATACCAACAACATTCTTCAAAGAACTAGGAAAATACCATTCTAAAATTCATACATAAGCAAAAAGACCCAGAACACCTAAAACAGTACTGATAAAGAAAAATGCTGAAGACATCAGAATACCCTATTTCAAATTATACTATAAAGCCACAGTAATAAAAACAACATGGTACTGCACAAAAAGTAGGCATGTAGACCAGTGAAATGAAATAGAACACAAAAATAAACCTATGTACCTACAGTCATTTTATTTTTGACAAAGGGGACAAAAACAGGCTGGAGAAAATACAGTTTCTTTAATGTGGTGGGGAAACTGGATAGGGAATGGAGAAGATTGAAACTAAATCTGTATCTCTCATCCTATACTAAAATCAAATCAAAATGGACCAAAGATCTAGACATAAGACCAGAAAAGTATAAACTTCTAGAAGAAAACATAGGGGTAACACTTAAAGCCATAGGCACAGGAAGAGACTTCCTGAATAGGACCCTAAAAGCACAAGAAATAATGAGTCAGTAAATGAGACTACATCAAGTTAAAAAAGCTTTTGTACAGCAAAAGAAACAATTAATAGAGTAAAGAGACAATCTGTAGAATGGAAGAGTCTTTGCTAACTACTCTTCCTTCTGATAGAAGATTAATACCTACAATATATAACTCAAAAAATTAAGGCCCCCAACACAAATAGTCCAATCAAAAAGTGGGTGAAGTTATCGAATAGACACTTTTCTTTGCTTTTTTTCTTTTTTTTTGAGACAGGGTCTCGCTATGTAGTCCAGGCTGGCCTTGAACTCATGGTGATCCTCTTGCCTCAGCCTTCCATGTGCTGGGATTACAGGCATGCACCACCAAGCCCTGGCAACTTTTTTTTTTTGGACTGGGGATTGAACCCAGGACCTTTGCACTGAGCTACATCTTCAGCCCACCTTCTAAAATTTAACTTTTAAAAAATTTTTGAGACAGAGTCTGGCTAAGTCACTAAGCGGTCCAGGCTGGTTTGAACTTGCGATCCTCCTGCCTTAGCTTCCCAGAGTGCTGAGATTACAGGGGTGCACCAGTATACCTGACTGGTACATTTCTTATAACCAGTGAGCTTACATTAACCTGTCATTATCACCCACATTCCACTGTTTACCTTAGGGTTCACTCTTAATGTACATTCTATGGGTTTTGACAAATGTAAAATGACATGTATCGCTATTATAATACAACAGACTTTCACTGTCCTAAAAAGCCCCTGTGCTCTGTCTATTCATTCATTCTCCTCTCCCTTCTTATACACAATCTGTGTTTAACAACACTAATAATATAGATAGAAAGTTGAAAGAGCAAATGGAACAAAATGCTAAACCTACATGAATCTAGCTCATAAAAATAGCATTGTGCTTTACTATTTTTTTTTTTTTTTGGTACGGTACTGGGAATTGAACTCAGAGCCTCATGCTTATGAGGCAAGCACTCTAACCACTGAGCTAAATCCTCAGCCTGTGCTTTATTATTCTTGTAACTTTTCTGTAAATTCGAATTCTTCCAAATAAAACATTTTGTAAATGGCCCCTGAATTTTATTTCCCTTTTGAGAGTCTCTGATTTTAGTCTCATGGTTGCCCCCATTTACATGCTACTCCTACTTAAAAAGTTATTATTATCTGCTCTCTCAGGCAAGAACAGTAGAATTACACACTTATACAACTGAGATTCTAATCTTCATGTTTACAGAATATGGAAAAGAAACAATAAAAATGAAATAAAAGTACTTAAACATACAAAAATAAAAATTTATACAAAATGCAATGATTCACATTTACAACATTTTTTCAAATAATAAGGATCAGATTATAGATTTTGGAGTTGGTAACATCTGAGTTCTAATCTTTGCTTTGTAGTATATTCATTGTATGACTTACAGCAGGACATTTTACCTTTTTCTTCTTTAACTAAGGGGATATAAATCTTTATTGTAGATTGGAAAAACAAATATCCTATCATATGAAGATTTTTGAAAAGGATAAGGAGGGAAAAGAAGATACCAAGTGATTTCCTACCTGGAGATTTTAGTAATTTTGGTATTTTTCAAGTCTGAAAAATTCTGCCGTTTTAAGGAATTTTTGATTGCAATGGGGTAGGAAAAAGAACTGAAGAAAGAAAGGGACTCCACTTTCTAAGGTCCTTCTTAGCGCTACATGCTTTATATGTGGACTCAGTACTTAGGACCTTACGTTATCATAGACAGCTAAGTTAGAAATTAATAGGCAAGGGGTTGGGGATTTAGCTCAAGTGGTAGAGTGCTTGCCTAGCAAGCCCAAGGCCCTGAGTTTGATCCCCAGCACTGTCCCCCTACCAAAAAAAGAAATTAACAGGCAGTCAGAGAGGGACTGTGCCTCAAAAGAGTTAGCACAGAACAGCCAGGTCTGTAAGCCTTCCTCGAGATAGACAGTAGCTTGAGATTTTACTATAATCAGTAGCACCTGTCCAATGCACAGGTAGGTGACCAGAACACACTGACCCAGACTCCTATCCCTTTCGCAAAATGCCTTTGCTCCTTCTACATTAGAAGTTATAGATAAACTGAAGTTAGTGGTACCCATCATAAATACCCTTGCTCTGTGCCTTGCTTCCCTATTGAATCAATACTAGCTAAACTACCACACTTGTAACTCATAGGTTGGTCTCAGGTTGGCCCAGAGTGGTCTGACATGTGGTCATTTTGGTGTATAAAAACTTCCAAACAAAGAGCCTCAGTGGCAATCCACTTTTAGGACCCTTCCTGTTTCTCAGGAGGTTTCGCTCAAACTTTTTTTACTCTTACCCTCCTTTGTCCAAGTATCCATTCTTCAGTTACGGAGAGACAGGAACTTGGCGTATCTGACAACTAACCAATTGGTAGTCACTTCCCTGTGACAACGACATTCCTTTATAAGGCTGGTGGAGGTGTGGCTTCTGCAAATCTCTTCATAGGAGTTCTGGCAATAGCTAGCCAAATAAAGTTAAATAAACTGTTATACATCCATATAATTAAATATCGTATCTATTAAGAGACATCTGTATATTCCAAGAGAAATGATTATATATCAAGGAAAGCAAATTAATTGAGGAGTGCTGTAGTGTTTTTGGTAAAAGGTTTTACTATCTACCTCTGACACGAGCCCCAGCGGTCTTGGGGGGGAAATCCCGTTGTCCCTGGTGGGAATGCCGGGCACCGAGGTGGTGCCTAACCTGGGCCCGACTCTCGCTCCGAAGCAGAAGGTTGAAGGAAAGTCAGATTGAGACCACATTGCCAAAGCAAAAGTAGCTTTTAATAGAAGCAAGAGCAAGTATAAAGCTGCTATCTCTCAGCGAGCAGGGGCGCCCGAAACTGAGCCACCGTTGGACACACACCCATTACACCTTTTATAGGATTTGACTAGTGGCCCACCCTGATTTTCTCAGCTGAGGGTGTCACAACTTGATTGGTCTATTGGCTCATTACTAGGGAACATGGGGAAGGGTCTCTGGGGACTTTCCACTAGGGTCTGGGATCAAGCTTTCTTTTTTCTAACTTCTGTAAAGGCAGTCTTGTAGAGAGGAAATGCGACCAGCAGATGTTATTCTTGCTGGCAGTGTCAACCACAAGCGACTGTAGACTGCCATCCTCGCCGGCAGCATTAACCACAGGAGCTGCTGCAACCTGTTTTTGCTCTTAATAAAGTGCCTATTTCTCTTCTCCGTGGGGGCCTTTCATTCTAGCCCTGCCTAACATCCCCCCTGCCCCTACAGCTCTGCCAAGATGCTAACTTACACTATCTCTGGGAAGTTGCACAAGGAAGTTAACAATTTTGGGGGAGAAGGGGAATTTGAGGACAAGGGATACAGGGCAACTTTTCACTCTATTTCCCTCTGTACTTTGTATATTCATTACCAAGTGCATGTGTTACATTTTTTTTTAATCAAAAGATTTATTTTAGAATTTATTTATTTTTGTAGTGTTGGGGACTTTTGTATGCTAGGCAAGTGCTTTACTACTGAGCTACATGCTTAGTCCCAGAACTTTTAATTTTGAGATAATTGAAGATTCACGAATTTCTGTTCTTAAATTCACAACTGACTCCACACTCGCTCCCTCTAGTTCTTCTCCAGGGTCTTGGTTGGTGTGTGTGTGTGTGTGTGTGTGTGTGTGTGTGTGTGTGCATGCGTGTGTGAGGGGCGGTGGACATTTACTTTTCACTGTATTTTGCATTTACCATGAAGTGGAAGGCACTATCACCCTCCGGCCCCAGGCAAAACAAAAAACAAAAATATCCAGACTCCCCTCTCCAACTCCTGCCCACCACATATCCCTAGCCCTTTCCACTCTACAAGCTAAGAGCTGGTCCTCCCGTAAGTCCAGAGCTTCTGGTCAGTGAGGGAGAGAGGAGGGGGTGGGGTGGGGGGGTGGGGTGGGGGTGGGCGGAGAGGGACAACTCCGGATACAGTATTTACTGATAGGCGAACTGGAACGGAAGCATTGGTTCTCTTCCTCAAATAAATCGAGATACAACTATATCTACCAAGGAGTAGGTAAAGGAGAAATAAGGACCCTAAAAATGTCAGAATTGTGCATAATGAAACAAATTTAAAATGGAATCCTTACTATTTTAAAAGGGAGAACGAAGGGCGCACTGCATGCCGGAATCTGTAGTCCCTTTCTGGGCCGGCCGTAGCGCGCCTACGCAATGCGCAGGCTCACTTCCGAGCGCATGCGCGCGGCAGCGGCGCCAGGACTGATTGTACCCGGGAGGTTGGCGGCTCTGTCAGCCGGGATTTCGGCATGGCGGTACCCGCGGCAGCTATGGGGCCCTCGGCGCTGGGCCAGAGCGGTCCGGGTTCGATGGCCTCGTGGTGCTCAGTGAGCAGCGGCCCTTCGCGCTACGTGCTTGGAATGCAAGAGCTGTTCCGGGGCCACAGCAAGACGCGCGAGTTCCCGGCACACAGTGCCAAGGTGCACTCGGTGGCCTGGAGCTGCGACGGCCGTCGCTTAGCTTCGGGCTCCTTCGACAAGACTGCCAGCGTCTTTTTGCTGGAAAAGGACCGGTTGGTGAGCTGCTGGGGCCGGGCCCTGGCCGGGGAGAGGGGTGTGATGCGAAATGTCACGGTTTGAGAGAGGTTGGGGTTGGGGTTGACGGGGCAGGAATGTGGAGATAGGGAGGGTGTGTGGTGAGAGGAAAGAGCAATTCGGGGAGAGGAGGAGGGGAAGACTGGTTGTGAGGGGGAAGGTCGGGGCATATAGGCAGTGTGGTAATGAGGTGTGTTGAGAGGGGTCCAGTGAGGAGAGGATCAAGACTGATGATGAGGCTAGATGGGATGGGGGAGGTGGTGGTGTTGAGGAATCCCGTGGTGATGAGTGGCTAGGAGCTTTTGGGTTGGTGGAGACCCTGTGGTGGTGATAGGGTGAACTTTGGGAATGGGCGGGTGGCTTGGCATGGTGATAGAGTACCGGTAGAAAACTGGAAGGGAGGCCAGGAAGGGCAAAAAGGAGCACCTATTTGTGGGAGCTGGAAACAGTTCAGAGCAATTAAGGAGGAGGGAAAAGAGGATATTGAAGAAGTTTTTGGATTTTTCTCTTGGAAGAATTGGATTCTTTTGAATTATCCAGTTCTTTTTGGACTCAAGATACCTTGGTTTGTATAAGGATAAGTTGCTTGTGGAGGCAGATAGATTTGTGTGCAGTGACATCTGGTTTCTGTTCTTTCAGGTCAAAGAAAACAACTATCGGGGACATGGGGATAGTGTGGACCAGCTTTGCTGGCATCCAAGTAATCCTGATCTCTTCGTCACGGCATCTGGGGATAAAACCATTCGCATCTGGGATGTGAGGACTACAAAATGTATTGCCACTGTGAATACTAAAGGTAACTATTCAGAGAGAAGGCATTAAGAAGATAAGCTACTTGTATTCATTTAACAACCTTTCACTGACTGTGTTCTTTGGGACATGTCCGCTAGCTAAATAAAAGTCTCCACCTCCAACAACCTTATGGTTTAATAAGGGCAGAGAAATAGGCATAAAAATAACAATGTGACACGGTTCATCTTTTAATAGAGATGTTTACAAGTAGGTACCTAGATTGGAAATGTATATGTCTTCGTAAAATTTGAACACTGTTCTTGAGTAGCCATATTAATTTAGTGATCAGGTGTAGTAGGTATTTGGGAAGTTCTGATAGATTAAAATGACCAGAGCTTGTATGGTCTTGGTGATCTGGAAGAAAATGACCAGAAAGTGTGTAGTACATGTATAGACTATGTTCATATCAGGTATTATCCTAGAAGTCTTAAAGCCATTTATTGTACTTGATTTATCATTGACTGTTAGATGTACCAATTATTTTATGTGGCAGGGTGCACATAACTATGATACACCAAGATTTTTGAGACATAATCAGATAAAATTTTAAGGTGCACCACAGATAAAGTGTGAAAAAATATACATTTTTGGATTAGTAACAGTGAAATTTTAAATTTGTATGTTCAGTTCGGACTTCTGGACTATGTTGGTAAGTCTCCTACTTGGAGGTGGAATGGTGTAGTGCTTTCCCCAAGTATACAAGTGGTGATGCATGAGTGATTTTAAGTGGTACATGGATGAACATAAAAACCCATTAATATGTAGTTTAATTCCTACTAGAAGAAAAGAACTACCTCATAGAATTTACTTCTCATTGAAGCTTAATTTAAATATTTTGAGTCAATTTTAAGAAAAAATTTTAATAAAGAAAAATGAAACTTACTATTACATAGATAGAACAAAAATTAGGATGGTAGCATGTGAATGGAATTTAAGAAATACTAGCAGAGAGAATGAGGGGCTTTAGGTTCAAATCTGGGTAGCTTTGATGTGTTGTCACACCTTATCATTCATTTCTTCATCTGTGGATATAAAGTAAACCTTAGAGAAGTGTTGTAAGGACCAAATGGGAAATTTTTACATGAATGTACTAGACTCAGAATTTATACTTCATAAGTGGTAGTTCTTTTCCATTGACTAGAGCCTTAATAAATGAGCTTTGAAGTCAGCTCTGGTGTTTTTAGGATAGCACAATAAACTTCTGGAGGATTATGGGCAGACAGGTGATCTTGCTGTTTATATCTGGATTTCAGGAGAGAACATTAATATCTGCTGGAGTCCTGATGGGCAGACCATTGCTGTAGGCAACAAGGATGATGTGGTGACATTTATTGATGCCAAGACACATCGTTCCAAAGCAGAGGAACAATTCAAGTTTGAGGTCAATGAAATCTCCTGGAACAATGACAACAATATGTTCTTCCTGACAAATGGCAATGGTTGTATCAACATTCTCAGGTGAGGGGGTTTGCACGTGGGAGACTGTCATGTCTTTGTTCTGGGTGCTGCAGCAGATGGAAGGGTGAGTTAGATAGGAGACTGCAGAAAGACTAACAAGGTAAATGGTAATAAAGTCTAACTTCTACTAGGCACATTTGAATCAGGTACTTTTTACTGCATTCTCACAAATTTGACTGATAAAGATCTGAATTCAGAGCGGTTAGATCACTGGTCAGCTAGTGGGTTCTAGGACTACATGCTCTTTGAGTTGTGGCTAATTTGTACTTTTTTTTTAAAATTTGTACTCTTAAGTACACATCGAATTGTCTCTCTGATATGAGAAACCATAACTGTAAATAAGTACAAAGAGGTGTAATCGATATTATATAAAAGGAAGATAATACACAAAGGAGAGGAGTACTAGAAAGAAAGAAGGGGAAAAGCAGAAAGGCAACAAAGGAAAGAAAAGGGAAAGGGAAAATATGGAAAATTATGACTAAACCTGCTGTAAATAGGGAGAGAGGGAACAGAGGGGAGGGGTGGGGAAGAGGGGGGAGAACCAAGATGCATCATGTACAGGTACAAAATAAATGTGATGAATGTAACCACTATATGTAAAATGTACCAATACATGTTCTTGGTTTAAAAAAAAAATTTGTTCTCTTAAAGTTTGAATGTAAATATCACTTTTCTGCTAGTGAAGCCATCTCCATCATTCCCACTCACCAAGGTTAGAGGCTTATTGTATGTACTCATGTAGGGAACATTTCTCATTTTATATTGTAATTGCATGTTTACTTACCTGTCTCCCCCATTACACTGTGAATTCCTTGATGGTTGAAGTTGTGTTGCCATGTTGACTACTAAATTGCTAATGCCTAGCTTATTATCTATTATTATAGTAGGATCTCAGTAAATATTTGTTTTCTAAATTAATGACATTGTGGAACTGAAATTCAGGTCTGTTCAATTCTATTCCTATTACTATCGCTGTGAATAGTGGAAGGCAGAGTGAGATAGGATCTGTGATAGAAAGGTAAAAACTTTGCTATGGAATCCCAAGAAAGAGCGTATCATGTTGATAGTGCAGATTGAAAGAGGCAGCTTCGAGCTTGATCTTGAAAGGTGAATGGAATTTAAGAATCAGCAAATGGGAAGTACCCTGCAGACAAAAAAGGTGTGAATGAGCATATTTAGAGAGTACTTAGGTCAAGGTTGTTGAGGTGTGGTGACAGAGTATATGAAGAGAGGGCATGATGAAGGAAATATAAAGTTGAAATATAATTTGGGACCAGAGTATAAAAGATCTTAAATTTTGTACCTACTAACATGGGGTTTTTTTTGGTAGGCAGGGATTCTGTAACTTTTAAAAAATAACGTTTTCATTATAAAATACAGATTTAAAAGTTACATTTAAAAAATGCGTGGCTTAATGAATTATGATATGTTTGACACCTACATAACTCCACCTAGATCAAGAAATAGTATTTTCCACCCATCTCAAAAGTCCATCCATATGTTTTATCCAAATCACAACTCTCTCTCTCTCAAAAGTAAGCACTATCTTGACTTTTATAGTGTTTCTTTATAGTTTTATTTACTAAGAGTACATCCTTAGATTCTCTGATTTTGTTCATTTAAAAAAATTTGATAGGTCTTTTGAGTCCGTTTGACTACAGGGTCCTGCTCCACCAACGTCTGTCTTGTTTTGTTTTGTTTTTGTTTTTTGAGACAGGATCTCACTATGTAATTCAGGCAGGCCTTGAACTCACTATGTAGCCCAAGCTGGCTTTGAACTCACAGTGATGCTCCTACTTTAGCCTCTTAGGTGCTGGGATTACAGGTGTGCGCTACTGTGCCCGGCTATAGGGTCCTGCTCAATCCCCTACAATTTAGATATTGAAACCAAGACTATTAATGGAGAATCTCCCAGTCTGGAGTTCTGATTCCATGGGCTTATTTGTTGGAATACTTTTATAAAATGTTGCATTCTTTCATTTACTATTTGGTTGCCCATTAATATAGTTTATTTAGGAAAGGCAGGATAAATTCTTAAATTTGTTTATTGCCAGATAGTGAATAAGTTCCTGTCACCTCCAAAGATGACCAGTTAGGTGTTTCTTTTTTAAAAACAGTTAATAATTTGTATTTAAACATAGTTGCATGTGCTTTGGTGTATTGTGATTGTTATCCTTATTGAAGCTCAGATCATCCCATCTTTGGCCAATGAGAGCTTCTTTGAGTTGATTTCTGAGTCCTTTTTTGACAGGTAGGATAAGATGTTTCAAGTTCATCTTGTACATTTCCTGTCCCATTCCCTAACCAGAAAATCCTCTAAGCAGTCTTAGTTCTTTTATAGGGGAAATAATATTGAAACTAGTGATATCCATTGTTGCTGGGTCCGTTGTTGCTTCTAGGCATTTCTAGTAGACAAGAATGCATGTGTGCTCGTGTGTGTGTATGTATGTGTATTTAAAGGAACATATTATTTAAAGATGAAATACCTTGTGAATTCATGGTAATAACTTCTAATTAAAATTTAGGACTACAGGTTTTTACTAAACCTCTTCTGTATTACAAATATATTTCTTTCTTTCCAAACTTAATATTTTGGTTCTCAAGAATATAGGGAATTATAGAATTAGTATATCTTATTGTTGCTTTTTGCCTTTATTCCATTTTACACATCCAGATGTCTTAATGACAAAACTGCTGCCACTACCGCCAGTGTAATTAAACAGCAAAAATTTTGCTTTTTGTGTACACTTCCTCTATTTTTCCTTCATTTAAAAATATAGTACTATATATTGTCAGACTATACAATTACGTATTATACCCTTTTAACCATATATAGTTTCTAGAGAAACCTCTTATGCTTATAAGCCTTTAGTCATTTTGATTGTCAAAGTTCTGTAATTAAGATTCCTTAAGAAGGGTTCATGGAAACATTATTCCTAGAAGTTTATTTGTTTATTTGTTTGTTTGAGACAGTATCTTGCTGTGTAGTCCAGGCAGCCTTGAACTCACTTTATAGCCCAGGCTGGTCTCAAATTTGTAATCCTCCAAAGCACAAGGCCCAAATTCGATCCTCAGCACCAAAAAAAAAAAAAAAAAAAAAGTTCTCTCAAATTTGTAATCCTCCTGCTTTGGCCTCCAGAAAGGTGGAATTACCAATGTGTACGACTATGCCTGGCAATTCTCAGAGTTCTTACAACTTTTTCCTTTTTTATTTGTATTCTTTATATTTGATAATTTTGCTAGATGCAGAAATCCTTGATTTGTATTTCCTTGCTTATGTTATCTTAAATATGCTATTTTATTTTCTTTCTTTCTTTCTTTCCTTTTTTTTGGTTTTTTTTTGTTTGTTTGTTTGTTTGTTTTTTTTTGGTGCCAGAGATCGAACTCAGGGCCTTGTGCTTCCTAAGCAAGCACTCTAATCACTGAGCTTAATCCCCAGCCCCTATTTCATTTTCTTTGACTGTCTTGCTGTGAAACAGTCTGCTGATAATCTAATCTTTTTTCTTTAAAATCTAGTAATTTTACTACTTTGTGTCTTTATGTTGGATGGTCTAGGTTCTTATTCTTACATATGCATTAGGCTCTTTCAGTATATAACTTGAATTCTTTTTTTTAATTTCAGAAAAGTTTCTTAAATTACAGTTTTTGTGTTATTGTCTTACTTGTTTTTCTCTTCAGTGTTGTCTATTATTTTCTTAGCACCACAGTTCTCGTCTACAGATAATTGCTGTCTGTCTTGTTTCTCAGCTACCCAGAACTGAAGCCTGTGCAGTCCATCAACGCTCACCCTTCTAATTGCATCTGTATCAAGTTTGATCCCACGGGGAAGTACTTTGCTACAGGAAGTGCAGATGCTTTGGTCAGTCTCTGGGATGTGGATGAGTTAGTGTGTGTGCGGTGCTTCTCCAGGTAAGCAACCCTGTCAGCACTTTGCTTTTTGGGTAGATTAATTTTATTTCATACTGCGTGAAATTGTAGCCTCTTCTTTTGGGTAATTCTGGTATCTTTGTCCATCCCCTATTATAGGCTGGATTGGCCTGTGAGGACCCTCAGTTTTAGCCATGATGGAAAAATGCTGGCATCGGCTTCGGAGGATCATTTTATTGATATAGCTGAAGTAGAGACAGGTAACTTAATAAGAATCTCTTCTGTCTTTCTTCACTGGACATCAGGCCTTCTTGTCATGTGTTTCCAACTCTGCACATTATTGTGTCACCAACATTGTAAGAAATTAATTTGCTTCCTCAAGATAGGTTTTTCTATGCTATGATTGTCACTGCCAGGTAATGAGAGAACAAAGGTTTAGCAAAGAAAGTGGCAGGTCTGAAGAAAATTGAAATGGGAAAATATTTTGTATTTTATTAACTTTTAATTCTTCTGTTATGAAGACTTTAAGTGGAAGTAGAAGAAAGCATCAACCTTCTAAATTAAATATAACTTTTTTTAACATTGTGGTATATTTCTTTTTATTATATATAAATTTGAGAAGCTTTTCAAAAAAATATTTAAGGGATTATCAAAGTTTTTGCTTTAAAAACAAAACAGAAGCTGTGTGTAGTTTGGAGGAGGGAGTTCAGAGGTTGAGGTATGAATATCACATGAGTTTGAGACCAGCCTGGATTACACAGCAAAACCTTTTCAAAACACCAAACCAAAACAAATAACAAAAACTCCACAAAATTTGAAAATAGAAAAATGGGAGGAGTAGTCATTGTATAAGACAATTTCCTTAGATTTATTTTTTAATGTAACTGTTTTTGTTACTACATGGTATTCTTTAGTAGAAGAAGGGAAACTATAGAAAGCTTCCAACAAGAAAGCAAAGAAGTTAAAATTCCACTATTTAAAGAATGCCTGTTAATGATATTGTGGTGAATTAAGTGAATTAAATTATATTTTACTTGTATTAGGTAAGGTTGATAATTAAAAGAGTCTTGCACAAAGATGGCATAGGGAGAACATATGCATCCATACAATATTATTAAGTGCAAATACTGAAATAACCTTTCTACAGTGTGGTTTGGTTGATTGACTGCAAAATATGAATGGCTTGAATTTAGCACCACTTCAGTGGTGTACCCCTCAAAATGATCACATATATAAAATGAAGTACTTAATAGATACTCACCATAGCCTTAAGATACTGCAAGAATTAACTCGCACACAGCCTTTCAGAAATATATCTAATATATATTCTAAATAGTTTAGCAAATACTTAAAAACATCTCTTTTATTTTCTGTATAACCTAGGTTAAAAATTAAAAGCAAGGTGATCTTCAAAGTAAAACACAATTATGTTTTTTTGCGGCATTGTTTTGCACATAAATGGGAGGTCTGAATTTTTGTGAGGAGGGGAATAATGAGGTTGATATACCTGGTTAGAGGGTGCTAAGAGAAAGAACCTGATCTGTGTGTGCTGAAGTGGGAGGTACACAAGTCATGTTGATGAAAGAAAGGCAAGTAGCCAGCCTGTGCACAGGATGGGTGCCTATTTAGGCAAAGAAACTCAAACTTAATTGGTAGAGAAGCTTTTGGAAGACTTTATATCAGATGTACAAAATTGGGAGAAGGCAGTGTAACAGGGCAAAAGGATACATTTTAACTTCAATTGTTGATTCAATTATTGGTTATTATCGAAATTGAAATTTCAGTTCTTCAGTCACCCTAGTCACATTTTAAGGGCTTATTAGCCACATATGGTTCAGGGTTACTGTCCTGGACAGTGCAGAGTAGGATCTTGCATCGTATGGTCCTATTGTATAGCACTGCCGTATGCTCTTCACTCTTGTGTTGTTTGAATTGTATGAAATAACGTATCTTTGTTTATTGGTTTGTAAGTTTAGGATAATACATGTGCTTATTACATTTGGAAAATGCTCCGCATATAAAGAAGAAATTGTCACCTGTGGGTCCATAATTTAAAGAGCCATTATTGACATTTTAAAATATTTCTTTACAGTTGGTTTTTTCCTCCACCATATATGTATTTTTATGTTACAGGAGTGAATAACACATAGTGGATATAATTTTATATCCTAGATATTTTTGATAGTTAAATTGAAGACAAGGTAAAAATTTAATTTTATTTCTGATAGCATATAGAAGAGAATCTTATTTTAATATAGTTGAGTTAATCTAGCTTTTCAGACAACATACATGTTGAAAATAGTCTGAAATGATGTCAGTCTCATACAGCACCATATGTATCCTTCATGCTTTCCTGTAAATTATCAAGATGTTAAGCTTATAAAGTTGCATGGTTATTTAGGAATATCTTAGAAGGCCTCTTCATGTCTACTTTGGTTTTCTTGAACTGTGTAAGTTTTTTAATCTTAACAAATTGCATAATGAATGATGTGGAATCGTGCTTGCTTTGGCAGCACATACATAAATGATGTGGAATTAAAGGCCTAAAGGGAAATGAAAGAAGTGTAGCAACTTCAGAAACTGTTCCTTTTGTCTACATAATTTAGAAATTTGTTCAGATATATAGCCAGAGCCTATTATCAGGAAGAATGATTTCTGATAGGAAAAATGTGAACTGTCTCTGAAAGCAGTTGCTTTAAAAAAATTCGTGTGTGTGTGTGTGTGTGTTTTAATAGCTTTGAGATAGAATTTGTACCTGTTTGAGGACACTGTAGGCATTTTATTGCATTGATCTTAACTCTAAGATTGAAAAAAGTTAAGCAGAGTTAAAGGAATAGCAGCATTGAAAAAGTCATGTATTCTTGAGACCATACTCTTAAGTGAAATAAATCGGACACACGTGTTTAAATACCGCATAGTTTCTCTGGTGTGAGAAACTGAAGTGTAAATAAAGACTAAAATGTATTATATTGGGAAAGGAAAGAAAATGTCCAAATGGGAAAGGGAACAAGGGAGGGGGAAAGGAACAGAGGGTCAAGAGAAATAAGAAATGGAAGGAAAGAATGGAAACAAATCTTTTGTAAATAGGGGGGGAGGAGGGGGTGAGGGGAGGGGAATGGGAAAAAAAGAAGCAACAAGATATATCATGTACAGGTACAAATTCCCTATGATAAATGTTATCAATATGTACATCTAAAATGTACCATTAAAATAAAATTAAAAAACAAAAAGTCAGAAAGAAAAAGAGAAAGAAAAACATTTTTTTTGTGGTCATGCTGGTTATGGAACCCTAGACCTGGAGTATGCTAGGCAACTGTTGTACCACAGATATATGTATCTCCAGCCTGGAAAAAGAAATTTGGGAGAAAAATCTGTGTGAAAGGCATTGTGGTTTACTATATCTGTTTCTTTGGAGACAGACTGACTTCATGTACTGTCTCAGTTTCCATGAGGTGTGACATTGTTAGGTCACCTGTTTATTATTATTATTATTTTTCAATTTTATTTTAATGGACCTGTTTATTATTATTAAGTAGGGTTTAAAACTATTACCTGTCTTCCTGGGCTGTCATTGATATTCAATAAAAATGTGTGATACTTAATGGTACTCAGCAATGGCAGCTGCTGTTCCTGCTTTTCCAGAGTATAAAATAGGATTCAGGTGAGAGGTGCTTAAGTTAGCCTCCTTGCATTCGGACCTGGCTCTGCCGCCTGCTGGCTTGTGACCTCTCTGTGTCTTAGTGTTCTCTATAAAATGAGGTGATGATTGTACCTATCTCACAGGATATTAAGTGGGTTACAAGAACTAACAGCTAAGTACCTACTGAATGTGGGCTCTTATTATTAACACTGATTGGTTTCTCTATATTGATTTCTATAGGAGACAAGCTATGGGAGGTGCAGTGTGAGTCCCCAACCTTCACCGTGGCATGGCACCCCAAAAGGCCTCTGCTAGCATTTGCCTGTGATGACAAAGATGGCAAATACGACAGCAGCCGGGAAGCTGGGACTGTGAAGCTGTTTGGGCTTCCTAACGATCAGTGAGAGGAGGGCCCGGCAGAGGCCGTGCTTGGTGTAGGTGTCTGTTCTTTTGGACTGGATGGGCACCTGAGTATTTGTAAACTGGTATAAAGATCTTTTGTCAGGCTGCTCATTCCAGTTCCATTCCTGTTTTTATGTTAGCTGTTTCTGTTCTCCTCTTACCAGCAGCTAGCTGTTGTGTACTCTGCAGGATGTGCAGTGACCCTGTGTTGCTTGTCCTCTGGGCTCCTTCCCTCTGTTTAGATCTGTGATAGTCTCTGTTGAGCCTGATGCTGCTTTGACCATTTCTAGTTTGGGATGGGGGTGGTGGGGATGGGTTTTGATAAGTAGAAAAGAAATATATAATTTTTGGCAATTGAATATTTAATAAAACTGACTTTTTTGTTATGGGACCTGTAGGATTTTTTTTTTTTTTTTTTGTGGTGCCGGGGATCGAACTCAGGGCCTTGTGTTTGCAAGGGAAGCACTCTAATCACTGAGTTAAATCCCCAGCCCCTGGATTTTTAAAATTATGGATTATTAATATATCTTTACAGGGAGATATTGCAGTTTTGTTTGTTTTAAATGCGAGAAAGAGTTTAAATGTAATAGTTCTGTTTAACGTGCTAACCAAAGAACTCTGTACAAAGCATGCAGTGCATGGGCTACAGCAGTACTTTCACTGTGTAGCCTAAGCTGGCTTCAGACTTGCAGTGATCCTTCTGCCTCAGTATCCCCAGTTCTGGCATTACAGGTGTGAGCCACCAAACCTGGCTAAAATTCGTCATTTGTTTTCTGTTTTTTTTGGTGCCAGGGATTGGACTCAGGGCCTTGTGCTTGCAAGGCAAGCACTCTAACCACTGAGCTAAATCCCCAGCCCCCGTCATATGTTTTTTATGATTGTATGTATGCCTGGCCTCATTTTATACAGGATTTGTAGACAACAAATTATGACAGACACTGAGAAAAGTTATAAAATATAATAAACACAAAATCAGCATAAGACAAATATAAATAGAACAGAAAATTAACACTAAAGATCTACTTGAATAATTTAACTAAAAGTTTGGCTTTGAGCTTCCTGGTGGCAAAGTGAAGAAGGGAGTAAGTCATCAAATTTTTAGTATGGAAAAAAAAAAATTTGCTCCTCATAGGAAGCACAGCTTTCTTAGTTCTTACCTCCAAAAAAATGGCTGATGTGGGGGAGCTGTTGTCTATGAACAATATCTTGATGTTGATTGTATCTTAGTCTTTTTGACATTAAAAAAATAGAAATCTATCTCAGTAAATTATGTTTGTAGAAAATTTTAGAAAAAGCAAGTGGACACAAAGAAAAATTCTTAACACCAAAATATAAACATAATTAGCACTTTCCTTTATATCTTTCTAGAAATTTTTCTCTGTCTATATTTGTGTATAAAAACATGTTTGTCTTCATAAGATCCTTGATGGGTACCTAACTCAAGTATGACAAGGTAAATTGGGCAAGGTACCCAGCACCATTGTTGGGCACTGTTACACTAAGTAGTTACTGGGTGTTCCCTGCATATCTGGTGCTGTAGTGACCACATTATGTTGGCTGTACCTAGTTTTTGCAACAGTCTTCTAAGCAAGGTGTTTTCGCCATTTTACTACCACAGGGAGTATACGTAAGTTGATGTCACTCATCATGTGGCCGTATTCATATCTAGGTTTGCTTAAAGGCCTGTATCCCTTTTGTTACAATGGGCTACTCAATTTCTAAAGGTATTGCCATTCCTGTTTCACAGGTGAATAAACCTTGGCCTTAAAAGTCAAGTACTGGCTAGGTTGGTAAGTGATCTGCTGAACTTAGTCTAAGACTTGGTATTGTATCCTCCAGCCCTCCAAATAGCTTCTGTCACCCACTTTCCCTCAAGGATGATCTTTTCAGTTACACACCAGCTTTTCACCTCATCATAGCAGAAGTCCAGGGTCATTGATGTCTGTAGAAATAAAGTGACACTTTTTTCTGGCTTTTGCAATCATCTTCCATTCCTGTGTTTGCTGCTATGTTTATATATTCCATCCACCGCTAAGGGTTTGGTCCTGATCTTAATATTTGATTGGTCCCCTCTTCTGTCTTTGTGGGATTTTTCTCCTCTGGGTTTAGGTAAGGTAGTGGTCCATACCATCTATCTTTTAAATAGAAGAGATTTAACTAGTAGGTGCTTGTAGCAATAGGGCAATACCTGTGAGGAAAGAGTCCCAGCTTATGCAGCTTTTTCAGACTGGCAGGATCTTATGGATGCCATCTCTGTGCCTTGCCTGCAAGTTCCAGAGTTGGATCTGTCCTGAGGAAATGACAACATGTGTCCCAGGTCGCACACCCCCTCCACCTACTCCAGCGGTTTGAGTGAATTTTTAGTTCTGCAGAACTGGAGGGATGCCATTTGGGGTTACATCTGGCCGTCTGTTATTAGGTCAGTCCAGGCATTGTGCAGCCACTACTTCACACACTAGTAGGCCAGAAATGAGTGGTGAGGTCAGCTAAGAGCTAGACTTTTTTTTAGCAGGGAAGGTCTTAGATTTGCTGTACCAATGGCCCATTGCTGGTTTGACTGGAGTTACTAGTCAGGCTAAGAAATGGGAACACTGTAGTCTCTCTTTTGCCAAAATCCTTGCATCTCTGTGGCATCAGATCTAGGATAGGATGAGCCATGCCAAATGCTGAGCTTGTGTGAGGGACATGTGTGCATGGTTGCTGTTTCCCTCCGCCCTAACCTGTGTAAGGATAAGGCTCAGCAGCTGGGGACCTGGCAGACCAGGGTCTTAGGAGGCTGGAGCAGGAAGTCCTGGCTAGAGGCAGGTAGATCTAAGTAATAGGTTAAACACAATGCAGGCTAAGCCGTCCTCACAGGAGATTGAAGTGTAGGGTATAAGAAGAGAAGCAGGAAGTGGGCAACCTTGGGAGGTCACAGAGGGGCATGTGTGTGTATGAAGAGCTGGTTGGAATGTAATATATGTGGATAGGCTCAGTATAGGGTGGTAGGTATACTCTTGGGCCCTTTCTTGTTTCAAAGATGTATTCTACTCCCTAAGGCTTGTAGTCACAAAAGCCTTGTGACCTGTGTATTGTCTACTCTTTGAAAGGAAGGGAAAAAAAGCCCATAGACAGAATTAAAAGGTAAGACTGATCTTCAGTTAGAGTAGAGATTGCTTATACAGAGTATATTGCAAACTCAGGAGTAACCTATATATAGCTAAGATATTGCCTTCTTTTCTCTCTCTGACACTGTAGTGCAGTGGAAATAACACTGGCTTGCTATCTGAGCGGAACCAGATCTGAATCCTGGCTCTAGCAGCGATTGATTTGAACCTGCTTTTCTCATTTATATGATGTGAGGATGTGGGGATATTAATCTCAGTGGGTTGCTGGGAGAATGAAATGAGAGGAGGTATTTGTAAAGTCTGTAGCACAGCACCTGGCACATTGGTGATGGTTGATAAATCTGTTCTTGTGTGAGATGGAGCAGCTCCTAATTAGAACACAGGGACTGGCTGCAGAGACCTGTCAGTCCATCAGCTTGCTTGGCTCCCCCTGCCAAGCCAAGTGAGCCATGTTAGTCATCCCAGGGTGGGTGCTGTGAAGGAGATTTATCCATCACACCTGGGCATGGTGTGAGGCACAGAGGAAGAATATTAGATCTGCTTTCTGCTTGAAGTCTTTGGGCTCATGACGGATGTGTGTGTATGTGAACTAGTAGACCGTATCTCAGGGCCGCACACTGATGGGTGAAAAAGGAGGAGCAGAGTAAAGTTCCTTTAGCTGAGGCTACTAGGAAAGGAGTGGATGGAAAGGAGGTGGGCTCAGTACAAGTCTTGAATATAGCACGTGTGAATGCAGGGCAGAGGACATGTGCAAAGGGACTTTGCAACTTGGAACAAAGCTGAGATGGGATGTGGAGAAATGTCAGGCTCTGGCTGGTAATGTGGCCATGTGACCAGGAAGAGATGGATAGATCTGGGTTCAAAACTCCTTTGTCAGAGTAAGTTTGGCCAAATTACTTTACTTCCATGATATTGCTTCTTTATTTAAAAAGAATTTTTTTTTGTTGTGCTAGGGATTGGACCCAGGGTCTCACACATACTAGATGAGTACTCTGCCACTGAGTGACATCCCCCTTCCCAATTTTTGCTTATCTTTAAAATGTGCATAATAATACTGTGACTTATGGTTAAATTAGTTGACATATAAAATGTCTATCACATTATTAACATTCAGTAAATAGCTATTTTTGTCATGTAGGTATAGTATCGTGTGTGTGTTGTTTGGAAGGGGCTTTCAATGTCCCTTCACATTTTGTGCAAAAGTGGGGAGAGTATAAGCAATAGAGTTTCGGAAATGGTATGAGATGAGGTAAGATTTGAAGAAAATGTTTTTGGTTTTTTGAGGCAAGGTCTTGTTATATAGTCCAGGCTGACCTCGAACTCACTATGTAGCCCAGGCTGGCCTTGGACTTGCAGTGATCCTCCTGCCTCAGCCTTTTGAGTGCTAGGATTACAGGCATGTGCCACCATGCCCCACGTGAAAATGAATAACACCTATTATTTAGTGCCTGTTAGAGTTCAGATCTAAAATGTCCCTCAGTAGTCTTAGGAATTCAGAGGTGGGGCTTTTGGAAGGTGTTGGATTTTGGTACTATATTCATCATTGATTAATCCATTGATGAGTTCATAGCTGAGTGTGCTGTTACATGGTAGAGTCTGGTTGGAAGATGTGGGTTGCTGTGGGCATGAGCTTGTCACCATCTCCCTTCTCTCTCTGCTTCTTGACTGCCATGGGACGAACAGCTGTCTCCTGCCATGCCCTTCCACTGTACCATTTCTGCCTTGGAACCAGCCAACTATGGACTGAATCCCCTGAATAAACCTCTCCCTCCTTTAACTTGTGAGTGTCAGGTGTTTTGTCATAGGCATGGGAAAGTGACTAATACAGTACCTGTTTATAAAACTAAAGTCCTTTTTAAACTTTGGGGTAGTACACTGAAAACTTAGCCAATGATTACAAATTTACTAACAGTTTTTATGTTTGAAATTGTCAATGTAGAGCCAGAAATTGTTGAATTCTCTTATTTATTTATTTTTTTCTCTTCCCTTCTTTCTATGCTGGGGCTTAAACCCAAGACCTCATACTTTCTGGGTAAGCATATTATCACTGAGCTATGTTTCCACACCCAAGTTGTTGAATTTTAAGGTATCCGGTATTGTATACTTTTACTATTTAAGAGAAGCAGGCAGTATTAAAAACATGCCCACCCAACCAGCAGTGTCACAGTAATAGTCACCTGTGTACAACTTGGCCCAAGGTGAATAAGGAGACCACTGTGGATCCACCAAGAACAAGTTGGTAGGCTCATTTTTCCTCTGACCTTCCTGATAATGTCACTGGAATACTGGAATACAGGTCAGGGCATGGTGCAAACAGAGTAAGGTATCTGTGAGGACATCTCAGGATGTCCTTGAGCACCAAAGGAAATCTGGGCTGGCATAGACCAGACGATTTGTACCTGGTTATCAGTTGTAACTGTACCTAGAATGGGGATTAAAATCATTTTGGAGAAAAGTTTCCCTCTTAAAATGAGCAGTCATGGTAGAGTTTGGGTTAAAGATGGTAGGCCTACGATTACCAGACATTTATGATAAACCTCATCTACCAAATGAAGTGTTTTGCTCAGCAAATGGAAAGAAGTTTCTTCCCTGAGACTCTTTGTCTTTGTTAGGTTGATCAAAAGTTGAGCTCTCTGTTAGGCTTTGTACCAGTTTTACAGATGAAAACTAAGGTTCAAGGAGGTTAGAGAACTTTCCCTGGGTCAAATAGTAACTCAGTTTGAAGCCCACGTTTCTTCCATTATGTTATGCCCTGTTCTTGGGCCACAAACCTCAACTGTTCAGCCTCATCTAGATGTGGCTTACCATGAACAAATGTAAAAGTTTGGAGTGTCAGGAGTTTTACTGCCAACATTGGGATTTGTATGGTTCTTTGTGGGAAAGGTATTATGCTGTCGATGGGCAGAAACTAGAGAAGAGGGATGTTTAGCTTGGTGGAGTGAAGGCAACTAACACAGTAAGGACAAAAGAGTTCATTCAGCCAGTCACTCAACACCTATCCTGTGTAAGCTGAACACTAAGGGTAGAGATGTAAAGATCAATTTGTGACGTAACAGTGAGGTGGTTTCATAAAATGGCAAGTCAGATCACATCTCTCCCTTGCTTAGAATACTTCACTGGCTTCTCACTGTCTTTTTCTCAGATATTGTCTTCCTAGGCTTTGTTCCCTTCAACATTTTGGGCTTCATTTAGAAGCTCTGTCTTTGAGTGATCCTCTCTAACCTCAGCTTTAATGTAGCCTCCCTTTGTGCCATTTCTCTTTCTCTTTGAACACACTTGACTATTCAGGTACTTCCTAACATCCGAAGCTATTCATTTGTTTGCTTGTTTTGTGACTACTGAACTAAACTGCCCGTTGTTGGGGACTTCGACATATTCTTTGCTATATTGCCAATTTCTAGCATGGTACTCAGTACTACCAAGCAAGTGTCCATTAAGTATTCACTAAATAAATGCATGGAAAAAGAATTACCAGCATGCTAACCAGGCTGTTAATACTTATTTTGGTTGGGGGATATAGGGGGAAAAGATAAGGAATCAGGATAGGAAAAGCCAGGATAAGTAAAGCTTTCATTTAAAGACAGTGTTCCATAGAAGTAGGTGTTAAAATCCCCAACTCACAGTACATGAAGCAGGCTTAGGGCAAATTATTTCTTTGCTCAGTGATAACAGCTATTGAGCAGAGGAGCAGGATCTAAACCTTTGTGCACAGCTCTAAAGCCCAGGTCCTTTCCAGATCGGTTTTTCTTGACTCTAGTTATATACTGGAACCATCTGATGGGTAGACCGCCCCCGCCATCCCAGCCAAGCTTCCCGGCTGTTCTAACATCCAGCTCTGTTAAGAACTTCTGGGCTAGGGCTTGCTGTATCTTCTGCCTGTAGAAAGGTGAGTGTTGTCACAGAAATAGCACAGGAGTGCCTGGAAGTGGAAGAAGACTTCCTGGAGGGGGCAGTAGAGCTTGTCCTTGAAAGGTTGGTAGGAATCTTCCAGGAAGCCCTTGGAGGAGGTTTGAGGCAGAGAGGTTGGTCTAGAAAAAGACATGGGGAATGAACCATCCTGGTCTGGTGTGGCAAGCAAGGAGCCAGAGCAGCAGTGGCAGGCAGTGATAGGATGGGCCTGCTTTCAGCAGTCCTTGCATTAAGGCAAGTGCCAACCCAAGCTTTTTGAATGCTTCTACTTCTCTGTCATAGTTTAATCCATCCCCTTTCTGGGTGTGGTTACTTGGAGATCCTCTGAGGGTTTTGTCCTCTCCTAGCTCCTGTCCCACCACCTTAAAGTTACAGAGGATGTCAAGACTGAGATTTTCCCATGAAGACTCTGGATATTGGTTGGGTCACTCTATTAAAGACCAGAACCTGACTTCTGGAAAGATGGTGGAGCTCTGAGATTCAGAATACCCAGACACTGGAATATAACAACTTGGGGAAGAAAACAAGGAGGGAATTGAATCCCTGGCACCCAGGAAGGATGTGAAGGGAGAATTCGAGACCACAGGGAAAGTGAAGAGACAGACTTCAGAGCAGAAAAAGGAAGTGGCAAACTGCAGTCTCTCCCTGACTCCTGGCTCACTGTGTGAGAGAGGAGTCTTGAATCTACAGAGACACAGTGAGAGAGTGTGACTCCAGATGACTTCACGGAGAAGCACACCAGTGGAATGGAATGGTGGATGCTGTGAGCTACAACAGCTGGTGAGTGACTCCAGTCCAGGCATCCCCAAGGAGAGAGGGCTTGGCCAGGTGCTATTAGGGAGGGGCCAAATGAACTGGGGACTTGGAGCAGTCATAGGTTGGCTTCATTTTAGGGCCCCAAATTATAGGGTGAGGCACAATCATGGCAGACATCCAGAGTCATGGAGTTGAGATTAGGCCAGCAAGAGGCAACCAGAGTGTTGTAAGCTGAACAACTCAGGCCCCACCCCACAACCAGAGGCCAGAATCAGTTTGAACTTCTATGGAGTCCAAAGCACCAGAATGGGCACCCCACCTTATTCCTACTGTAGGTGTGCTTGGTTATCTAGTACCCTGCCCTAATCCCACTGCAGGATTGCTGACATTGTCCAGCATGGATGTAGACTCTTGTCTGCATCTTTTTTCTACCAGTGACAATGGAAACGCCCTGAATTGGACACTACCACAAAACTATAGACCCCAGAAAATAACCACCAGCTTGAAATCACAGAGAAATCTTTTTTATTTCTTTGCTTTTTTTCTTTTTTCTTGATTATTTTTTCATGAGTGTGAACATTGTTTCTAGGTTTTTTTTGTTTGTTTGTTTTGTTTTGTTCTTGTTTTTGCTTTTTCCTTCTTTCTTTCCCTCCTGTCTTTACCAGTTTCCCAAAGCTTGGGTAATCTCTTTTATCCTTCAGCCTTGCTTCTAATCTTTTTCTCTTCTGTTATTTCTCTATTTTCCCCTCTTATCCCTTTTAAATTTTCTTCCCAGAGGGTAAAATCACTCTATTGGGTTAAATTTACTGTATATAATTTTCCGATTTGTTTTAGGTTTTCGTTATATAATTGTAAATCTTGTAACTATAGTTAAAGGTAGCAAATTAACAGTTACCACAGTTTGTCATTTTTTACACTATGTTTGATGATATCATTATTTACTGATTGTACTACTTTAGCCAAGGTGACATAGTTGTTGTGATTAGTTGTTCTTTCTTGTATGTAATACTGAGATTGTTTGGGCGTCATAATACCAGAGCTCAGTACCAAAGACCTGGGTGCTGGGCCAAACAGGCAGTAAATTCTCATCCCTAATAAATTGAAGAGGCAGGATCCTGGGACAGACCCAAAGCCAAAATCCACCTACACCTAGAAGACATCTCTGAAAAGTAGTCACTTTTTTTAAGGAGGTCCCAATACTAGTAATAAAGCTATGTATCATAAGCAATTTACAAACATCATTGCAGAAAACAAATTAAAAAAAAATAGAAAACAAGAAGACATGGAAGCAAGATGCAACCCCAGACCTGTAACTCATCCAAGGCAAATCCAGGGGGCATTGAGGTGGAAGGAACGAAAAGCCACCCAGCTGAACTTTCTGAAATGGTAGCAGCAGAAGTAACAAAAAAGATGAATGAAAACAAATCAGAAATATTTTCACAGATAACTAAAGAGGTGATGACCATAATGAAGGATATGCATAGTAAATTTAGAGTAGATATGGAGTAAAAAAAAATAGGGGAACTTAAGAAACCAGGTGATAGAAACCATGAATGCCCAACATAGGAAAGAAATGGACATGATGAAATAAGATTCAAACAGGTATCCAGGAGATTAAAAACTCTATTGAAAATATGTACAGGAGAATCAACCAATGTGAGGACAGAATACCAGATCTAGAATACAGGTTTGCAGTTAGCAATCATGAAAGATTTTTTTAAAATAGCAAGGTACCATGAAAAGTCAATCCAACAGCTGCTAGATGAAGCAAAGAAGAATAACAAGATCAATCAATCAATGAAATTCAGAATATAGCACAAAGGACATTAAAAAAAATTTCACAAAAGTAATGACAGAAAACTTTCCAAGCATGGAGAAAGAATTTGACATACAGATAAATGAAGCATACAGAACTCCAACTAGCTATGGTCAGAAGACAAAACAAAACAAAACAAAACAAAAACTACACCAAGACATATAATAGGATTCCAGAAATTCAACACAAGAATAGGCTATTAAAAGCTATTAGGGTTGGAGATTTAGGTCAGTGGTTAGAGTGCTTGCCTAGCAAGTGCAAGGTCCTGAGTTTGATCCCCAGCACCAAAAAGGAAAAAAAAAAAAAGCTGTTAGACAATAGAAAAACATCATTTATAAAGGAAAGCCCATCAGAATCACAGTAGACTTCTCGACACAAGCCCTAATGTCAAGGAGAGGTTGGAGTGAAGTATTTCAAGCCCTAAAAGAACACAACCTCCAACCCAGATAGATGTACCCTGCAAAACTACCTTTCAAAATTGATGGAGAAATAAGATACCACCATGATAAAGAACAGTTGAAGAGATTCATGACCATCGAATCAGCACTCCAAAAAGTTCTGAAGGATATTCTAGAAAAAGTTAGTGAAGACAACATTTTCATGAGTCTCAGTAGAATGAATCTAGCAGGCAAGGCAAGCAATTAACCAGAAGGAAAGAAAGGATACCAACAACAGGAAAATAATATGACAAGGATAAGTCAATACATGTCGGTTATAACCGTCAACATAAATGGTCTCCATTCACCAATCTAAAGAAACAGATTGGCAGAATGGATCTAGAAACAAGATCCAACAATATGCTATATAGAGGAAACACATTTAACTCAAAAAGAAATGCATAAACTGAAAGTCATAGGATGGGAAACAATACTCCACATGGCACAACCCAGAAACAAGAAGGGGTAGCTATTCTGTTTGCAGACAAAGTGGATTTCAAGCCAAGACTGATCAGAAGAGACAAAGAAGGTCACTACGCACTTGTTAAGGGAACAATCCAAGAGGAAGAGATAACAATCATAAATATATATGCACCAAATACCAGCACATGCAACTATATAAAACAGGCATTAATGGTCATGAAGAATCAAATAAGCAGTAATAGAATTGTAATGGGGCACTTCAATATCCAACTCACACAAATAGATCAGCTAGACATAAAAAAAAAAAGAAATACCAGCTGAACCAAACCTTTGAACAAATAAACTTAATAGATATCTACAGAGCGTAACACCCCACAACAACAGCACACATTCTTCTCAGCTGCACATAGGACTTTCTCCAAAATAGATCACACACTAGCTCATAGAACATGTTTAAGTAAATGCAAAGGAATTGAAATCATCCTATGCCTATTATTAGATCATAGTGCAATAAAATTGGAAATCAATAGCAAAATAAGCCACAAAAACTGCATAAACACATGGAAATTAAATATCACCCTCCTGAACAACTAATGGGTCACAGATGAAATTAAAGAAGTTAGGCATTTTCTACAATTAAAATGATAGTGCTAATACAATATTCTGGAATTTATAGGATGCAAAGAAAGCAGTCCTATGAGGGAAATTTATAGTGGTGAATTCCTATATCAAGAAAACAGTGAGCTCAAATAAATATTCTAATGTTGACCCTCAAACTTCTAGAAAAAGAAGAGTAAGTTAAACCCAAAGTACATACCAGGGAGGAAATTACAAAGATCAGAGCAGAAATTAATGCAATTGATACTGAAAACAAAGAATAAATCAAACAGTTGATTCTTTGAAAAATTAAAATAGACAAACCCTTAGCAAGCTTATCAAAAGCAAAGACTAAAATCCATACAATCAGGAATGAAAAGGGTGAAATCACAATTGATCCTGCAGAAATCCAGAAGATCGTTGGTACTTACTTTGAGAATCTGTAGTCTAATAACATAGAAAACACAGAAGAAATGGACAGATTCCTAGATAGGGAATCTATGAATTACCAAAGCTGAACCAAGAAGATCCAAAAATTCTAAATAACTCAATATCAGTCAGTGAAATTGAAGAAGTATTTAAAAAACTACCAATAAAGAAAATCCCACATCCTGATGGATTCACTGCTGAATTCTGCAAGAACTGTAGAGAAGATCTAATGCTACTGCTACTCAGACTCTTTAATGAAATTGAAAGGGAAGCAATACTCCCAAAGTCATTCCTGGAAGCAAGCATTACACTGATACCAAAACCAGAGAAGGAGCGAAGCAAAAAAGAGACCAGTTTCCATAATGAACATAGATGCAGAAATCCTCAGTAAGATACTGGCAAACAATGCAGCAAATCATCAAGAAGATTATACACTATGACCAAGTAGGACTCATCCCAGCGATGCAAGGATGGTTCGACATATGCAAATCAATAAATGTAATACACTACATTAATAGAACCAAGGACAAAACCCACATAATCATCTCAGTGGGCACAGAAAAACCATTTGACAAAGTTCAACACTCATTCATCATAAAATCCTACAAAAAATTGGAACAGAAAATCTTTATCTCAATCCGATAAAAGCCATCTATGACAAACCGACACCCAACATTATACTAAATAGTCAAAAATGGAAAGCTTTCACTCTAAAATCAGGAACAAGACAAAGATGCCTACTATCATCCCTCCTGTTTAATATAGTTCTGGAAACAGCCAGAGCAATTAGATAAGAGAAATAAAAGGAATAAGGATAGGAAAGGAAGAAGTTAAATTATCATTATTTTCAGATGACTGATACTCTATTCAGAAGATCCCCAAAACTCCACCAAAAGTCTCCTAGATTTAATGACCAAATTCACCAGTGTAGGAGGATACAAAGTCAACACTTAAAAATCAATAGCATTCCTGTACAAAAATAACAGAAATTAGGGAAACAATACCTTTCACAATAATATCAAGGAACATGAAATACTTTGGAATCAATCGAACAAAAGAAGTAAAATATCTTTTCATTGAGAACCACAGTACTCTGAAAAATGAGATCAAAGAGGATATCAGAAATTAGAAAGACATCCCTTGTTCTTGGATGGGCAGACTCAATATAGTGAAAATGGCCATACTTCTAAAACTGTTATACAGATTTAATGCAATCTGCATGAAAATACCAATAGTATATCTCACATAACTAGAGAAAAAAATCCCCAAATTCATTTGGAACCAGATACCTAGAATAGCAAAAGCAATTCTGAGGAATAAAGAGAAGGAAGGGGGCATGACAATCCCTGAGTTGAAATTATACTACAAAGCTGCTATGATAAAAACAGCATGGTACTGACAAAGCAACAGACCTGAGAATCAATGAAACAGAATGGAAGATGCAGAAACAACTTCAAATATACTCAGCCACCTTATCTTTGACAAAGGGGCCAAACACCTTCACTGGAAGACAGATAACCTCCTTAATAATGGTGCTGGAGAAGCTGGCTTTCCACATGCTGAAGGTCAAACCTAGACCTAAGCTAAAATTGAAATGCACTAAACTAAAATTGGATCAATGATCTAAATAGTAAAACAGAAACACTTAACCTGCTGGAAGATAGAATAGGTAAAACTCTTGAAAACATAGGTGTAGGCAGAGACTACGAACAATACCCTAATCACACAGGAAATATTACCAAGAATCAATGTATAATCTCATCATATTAAAAAGCTTTTGCGTAGCAGAAGAAACCACCAACAGTATGAAGAGACAACCCACAGAATGGGAAGAAAATTTTGCAAGCTATTCCTCAGACAAAGGACTAATGTCTAGAATATACAAAGGACTAATGAACTCAAGAATATCATACCCCCCAAATTTAAAGACTCAGTCCAAAAATGGGCATCTGAAGTGAATAGACACTTCTTGAAGTAGTGCAAACAGCAAATAAATATATGTAAAAATGTTCAACAACACTGGTCATTTGAGAGATGCAAATTAAAATAACACTGAGATTCCATTTCACCCCAGAAAGAATGGCTGTTATCAAGAAATCAACCAATAGCAAATGCTGGTGGAGCTGCTGGGAAAAAGGAACCCTTCTCCACTGTTGGTGGGGATGGTATAAACAATTGGTTGTACCTTCCAATTGGTACAACCAATATGGAAATGAGTTTGGCGATTCCTCAAAAAACTAAAACCAGCTCTTCTCCTTGGTATCTTCTCATAAGAGTTAAAAGCATCATACCACAGCAATATATGCACAACTATGTTTATAGCAGCACAATTTGTAATAGCTAAATCTTGGAAACAGCCCACATGCCCATCAATAGATGCGTGGATAAGGAAAATGTGGTTTTTATGTACAATGGAATACTAGTCTGCCATAAAGAATGTTAAACTTGGAGACATTTTTAGGCAAATGGATGCACCAGTGGGGGTAAATAAGGACCAAAATGGATGATAGATATTGGGAAGTAGGAAGAAAATGTTCAAATGGAAAGGGGAATAAGGGAAGGGGTAGAGGGAGAGGAAGGAAAAGAATAGAAAAAATATGAAAACAAAGCTTTTTTTAAATGAGGAGAAGAGGGGTTGGAGGGAGGGGAGGGGAATGGGAAAAAATATGATATATTATGTACAGGTACAAATTATGTTAATATGATTGTTTCATATATCAAAAGTGTATTAATAAAATTAATTTTGAAAAAGACCAAAACCTATACTGGGAAGCCTGTGCCTGTATGGGTGGCTGAGCCCACAGGTGTGGACCCCTGGTCTAGCTTTCTACCAGTTTGGCCCTTTTTGGCTTGAAAGCACCTGGGATGCAGTGTCAAATGGTGTCAGGCTCTGGCTGCATGAGTGCAGCCACCTCCTCCTCTGGGCAGTAGGGTTTTCCCACAGGTGAGGAGTAAGTACTAGCCTGTGTGCTACCACGGGAGTGCCTGCACATGGCCCTGAGGGCCTCCATCTATTAGGTTCTCCCCCTGCGTCCCAGGCTTCCCTTGCACTGGAGGGAGAGTGACAGGCGACCTGGAGAAGCAGTTTGGGGCCCGCTGTGGAGGGGCCTACTGCTATGCCGAGAGGTTGGACCTGAGGCCCACCTGAAGGCCTTGACGGCCTGTACTTGGCTCAGCCTGTTTTAGGAAGACCACCTGGGGCCATGTGGAGACTCTGATCAGAGCTCCTTGGAGCAACACGGTGCAATGCAGAGCCGTTGTAGCTCTGGCGCACCTTGAATCCCTTCCCTGGAGGGCTGCTAAGGCGCGGGGTTCTAGGTCCTAACCCCAGAAAGTTTAGCTCCCTACACAAGAGTCAGAGGTCTAACAGATTCATAGCGAGATGCTGCTGCTGCTTTGAGTCAGGTACCTAATCCGCGGTGCTGATGGGTTTAAACTAGCTCTTCCACACATAGCTACCCACATGGCTTTGGCCTTCCTCTAACTCAGTGGTAGCAGATCCATGGCACTGTGCCGCAGTGGGCACACAGAGCCCTTTCTGTCAGAACATGAGCCAAGTCGCCCCAGCAACCGAGCATCAGATTACTGTTGTTTTTTCTAAACTAAAACAGGTTTAATTGCAGTGTTGGTACTTCGCAATAAATAAATGAGTTTTGGATTGCAATTTGGGCTCTGGGTCTCTAAAAGTTTTGCCATCACTAACTGGTGTGAGCCTCACTTTCCTTACCTGTAAATGGGATGCCACCCATTTTCCAAGGATGTTGCAAGAATTCCGTGAGACGTGTTCAGTACAGTGCCTGTAGGCAGCATTCTGTAGTAGAGGTTTATTTTTTATTAATATCAATACGAAAGATGTTGCAGAAGTCTAAATTGGAGGTAAAGAAGAGGCTGAAAGAAGCCAGCGGCTGACGGAGGGAGAGAAGGGATTCTGGTTTCACCAAGGTTCAAAGACCTGTGATGCTCCCTCATTAGAGGACCCTTCCCTCCAGCAGGTGAACTGTTAAACCTGCCTGTTGGCCCCTGTATGGCCACTAGAGGGCAGTAGAGCCAAGGCTGTGGGTGGAACGGGGCGTGCTCTGTAGCTGGAGGCTGGCCTGAAGCCTAATTGTGTTTGCATTGGACCATCCTCTCCTTCCTTGCTCTGCGTACTTGCTGACGACTTTGGAAAACACTTTGCACCGCAGGCCCCCCTTGCATTCCTGTTTGTCTTGTGGCCTGGGATTAGCAGCAGCTGAAGCATGCAACTCTCTGGCAGTTGTTTCTCAAGGGCACAGGTGACACTGAACGTGGGGGCTTGCTCAGCAGAGCTGAAGATGAACCATGGTTGCTCTTCTGCCAGTTCAAAACTTGGGGCTTGTTCCATCTTGCACCCTTCCCCCAGTTTCTGAGCCCCCCGCCCCCACCAAAGCCCGCAACATTTGATCCTGTGGGCAGAGAGATAAAGGGAGCTCCAAATCTGGAAGAGGGCAGAGAGGGATTTGAAAGTAGATTTACAGTATTTGGTGATGTACTTGTGCCAAGCTCTGTATAGTGACTTTATTCCATAGCAATAATAAAGTGTACCATGATGGCAGCTTCCACTTAGTGGTTGTGTGGTATGGCCAGCCCCTGTGCTGAGTGATTTTCACATAGGAATTCTTCTAACCCTAGTAATTGCCTCTGAGGTGTTATTAATCCTGAAGAAAGTGAGGCTCGGGGAGGTTATAGTAACAAGAAGCACAGGGCTCAAAAATGGTGCCGTCGGAAATTCAAGCTAGTGTGCCTCACTCTAAATCCAAGTTCTTTCCTTCAAAACTATTGGACAGGGGTGTTTGATTCCATTTTCACCCAAGCTCTTTCCAGAAACAGGATATACAGACATTAGGAAGGGAAAGGTCAGCGCAATGACAAAACAACCTACTGAGCACTCAGGAGCCCACAGCATGGGGTGCCTGTTAAGAGCATGTATTTAGAGCCAGATCACCCAGGTTCCCATGCTGGCCCTGCTGCCTACCATCTCTGTGAGCATGCCCAGATTGTTTGCTGGCTGAGCCTCAGTTTCCTTATTCATAAGATGGGTGGTCATAGTAGCTACCTCACTGATTTGCTCTGAGAGTTAAGTGAGTTAATACATAGAAAGCGTCTGGCATAAAGTAATCCCTCAGTAAATGGTAGCTGTTATTATCATCGTTATATTTAATCATTATGCTGTGTTTACTTCTGTTTTCTCAGTGCCTGGCACATATGAGGAGTTGGTAAATGTTGATAGAATGATCTCTTGGATTTGGAAAATGTCTTCTGAGCTCCAGAGGGTACCATGTACTGGTCTGATAAAAAGAGTCCATTTCAGATCCTAATCTGCAGGACTTCTCAGGCTGGTAGGAGAGCTCAGGCGAGGATGCCAATTACACTAGCAGGCAGAGACGTTTCACGGAGGTGCTGATGTGGGCTGGAGCACTTTTGAACTGGGGCGGAGGCTTAGGGCCAATTTTAGAGGAAGTAGCTTTTGAGTTGGTAGAAAAGGAGGAGGTGAAAGGATGGGCTGGGCTGAGGAAGTCAGGCTTCTTTTGGGCCTAATATACCTCCAACTTCACAAAGGCTCTTGAGTCAAGTTAGGTTTTTATTCATTCAACAAATCATCTAGCATGGGTGGAGTTGGGCACTGAGTGACGGGGTGGCCTTTGACCTAGTCCCTGCTGTCAAATGTCCTGGGTCTCAGAACTACAGCCAAGAAACAAGTGAGGAGAATTTGGTGTGAGGAGGGGAGCAGCACTCTGCCTTGGAGCCGCTTAGGTACATGAAAGAGACACTCGACTCAGACTGGTTTAAGCAGAAAGGAAATTAACTGGCTCAGGTACCTGGAATATAGTGAGATGTGGTTGGATCCACGGTCTCAAAATGTGTCTTTAGAAAACTTTCTCTCTTGTTCTTGCTTTTCTCCATATTGTCTTTACTCCTTGGCAGCTTTTCCTTTTGTGGTGTCACAGGTAGCTTCCAGCAACTCCTTGCTTCCATATTACTGCTCAGGAACCCCAGCAGAAAGAGGGTACCTCTTCTCAGCAGTTTCTGGTGTCATGGTGTTACCAGGTTTTGGGGTGCTGCAGTCTCCCTCTGGAGGTGGTTTCTGGTTCTATCTGTCCTGAGCAAAGAATTGGTCAAGACAAGCACAAACGGTAGCCAAGTTTTATTAAAGTAGGAAAAGAAACAAGCTCTACAGAGTGAATTTGGGCCAAGTAAAAACAGGAAGAGAAGTACACCCTACAGCGTGAGGGTGGGCCAGCCATATGAAAAGGAACACGGTGGCAAAAACTCTGTGTGGGCCTTCCTTTTCGTATCATTCACTCCTCAGGCTAACATCAGGTCTAGGCCATCTTATTGAAAACCTGCTCAAGTTCTCATGAGAAGTCCACATGCAGGGCTTTGGGGACTGTTCTGTGCGTGTGTCCTGGGATTTTGTAATTAACAGGCCATGCCTGCTTCCCCAGCCAGCTTTGCCATGCCTCAATCTCCTGTCTTCGTGGAATTGAGTCTCACTGGACATCTTTGGCCACGTGCAATCACTATGGCGGGGGGGGGGGTGTCCCTGCTTACCCCTGAACATACAGAGAAAGTACATAGTATATCAGTTCTGCCTGAATCACATGGACTGGTGTTGTAGGTGGTGAGGTGAGGCGGGTATGAGTCCCCAAAGAAAATTCAGGTGCTGTTACCAGAAGTGGGTAGAGTGAGTATTTGGGCAAAATTCAGAGATGTCCACCATAGCTACTACAAGGGAACAAAATAATTAAGAGGCTTGGCTTGAGACTGTAGTTCCCAGGGATGGAATCACCATTACCAGTTCTATGGCCACTTAACCTGAGTCACCCTGAGCCTCAGTGACCCCATATGTAAAATAGAAATGATGGTCTGTGTTGCCTGTTTGGATCAATGTGAAGGCATATTACAAAGGGTCCAGGCACGCGCTGGTAGGTATCACTGTAGGTTGGTGTGGCATGAACCAAGTCTCTGGTTTATTATCTGACCAGTTCCAGGGCAGCTGTCCACCAA
Organism: Hystrix cristata; assembly: GCA_004026905.1. Taxonomy (NCBI): domain Eukaryota; kingdom Metazoa; phylum Chordata; class Mammalia; order Rodentia; family Hystricidae; genus Hystrix; species Hystrix cristata. The sequence goes on from PVJO010004074.1 coordinate 56,592, forward strand.
GAAGGTGGCCAGGGACAACAGAAAAAGCCGAGCTCTCCTGGGTTTGTACTCTAAAATCCGCCACTTACTAGCCAGACTTTCTTCTTCCATGAAATGAGGGTCATCATGCTTGATTTCCAGGGTTGTTGGGAAAAGTGATGACGTGATACATGGCCAGGACTTGTCATAGACATATGACATATGATAGCACAATCTGATCTGTAACTAATGTTACACGTGTTCTTAGTACAGTTATTACTCCAGAGCACGCCAGAGTCCAGGTGCAAATCTATCAGGACAGACCACATACTCTACTAAGAAAATCCTGTCCTTCTGGATAAAGGATACATTTAGCCAGCAGCCAAGGGCCCTGGGAAGGCTTTATGTAGACTGGTCCTTCCCTCTTTTCTTTCAGCCTGGGGTAGAGTCAGCCTTGTAGAAGTTCACGTTTCACTATTAACTACCCCTGAGGCTCTGTTATCAGCCTGTCTTTCATTTCTGCCGCAAGGCTTTCAGCCAGACAGTTTGAACAGCGTCTCATCTGAAGTGTTAACTTTTCTCTCCCACTGCTGGCAGAGATCTGGGATCAGCTCTGCATCAGGACAAGTTGTAAGTAAACACATTTGCTCAAATGTGGTCCCTCCCCCCTTCACTGAGTCTTATCTCAGAATTGGACAGCTTCAAGTCAGGGAACAAAGAGTGTTAGGAAAAGACTTTGGAAATTATTTAATTTAGCCAGCCCATTTTACAGAAGAGTAAATTAAAGATGTTTGGTTAAATTGTCCATGTCCTAACAGATATCTTGATATTGGAGGTGGAGCTGGATATCAGGTTTTTTGACTCTGAGTCCAAAGTTTTACTACAATGATCTGGTGCTTTGATCATTAGGTCACTTCAGCATCCTAATATCTGCTACTGCATTCCAGGTTCTATTCTGTGCACTCTAAAAATTAATTGAATAAAAGGCAACCTGGCCCTGAAATTCTTATGAACTTTCCATCCATCCTTTGTGCCATCCCATCCCCTTCCATCCATCTGTACATTCGTGTTTCCATGCAGTCATCCATCTGTCCTTCATTTGTCTTTTCATCATCTGTTCATCTCACAATCCATCTATTATCTGTTCCTCTTTCCATTTGTCTACTTCTCTTTCCATCTGTCTATAAATAATCTGTCTATCTATTTGTCCATTCATCCAGGAATCATTCTATAAGGCCCAAAATTCTGGGCTGTGCTGGGGAAATGCAGATGAGTAGAAACAATGTTTGTTCTATACCCTTTCACATAGAAAGATGTCTAAGTGTGGGCAAAGGGTTCTTTGTACACAAAAATGGACTTGCAATTTGCCTATTATTTCTGAGAAGGCTTTATTCGAAGGGTGAAAATAGAGTTGTATATTGGGAGTTTCCCAGTGGGAGATACAAAGAAAAATCTTTGATGCTGAGGGAACAGTGGAGTAAAGTCTTGAGGGTGTATGGCAGGTTTGGGAAAGGAAGAAAATGCTTGTCATTTGATGACTATTTAAAGGCCAGTTAATAGTCAAGGAACTTAATTATTGCCTTAGTTACTTTTCTCTTTGCTGAGGCAAAATACTCAACACCCAAAGTTAATGGAGAAAAGGTTTATTTGGTTCACAATTTGTAGAGGTTTCAGGCTATAGTCAGCTGGCTCCAAGGCAGGGTGGTATGGCAGACAGGCATCGCAGAGGAGAATCAGTTCATGGCAGGCAGAAGGTAGCAAAGCAAGCAAAGGACTTTAGCAGCTTCTTTCTGCCCCTTTAATAATCTCACTAGGCTATCGGCATTAGGATACTGACAAACCAGTGGACTGATTTAGTATTCCACAACCTTAATCCCAACATCCTTAATCATAGCATCGCACCATCAATCAATCACATACTCTAGATCCAGCCACCTCTGAAAAATCCCCACCTATTGCTGTGTGAGGCTTTGGGGGACATCTAGACATAATAATGACCAAGTCTGGAGCCAGAATATCACCCATTGGTATCTAGAAACCATTGCAGGGTTTTCAACAGGAAGTGATGTAGATCAGTGAACATTTTAGAAAGATCACTCTAGTTTGGATCAGAGAAGGAGAGACTGGCTATGTGAAGATTGCCTAAAGCTTTTTCTAACAGCCTTTGGAAAGTCGACTTTATAGCTTAAATCAAGGTGCTGGTAGAAAGATGGGGCCTGTGGGATGGGGGTGTGAGGGACATGTGGAAGAATACTTAACAGAACTTGAATGGGGATTTAAAAGGTGAGAGATGTCTGATGAAGTGATGGATGACAATGCTATTTATTTGAAGACCACAGGAAGAAGAAGATTTCGTGGACTGGGAATAGTAGTGCATTCAGTTTTAGACATCTTGCATGTGAGATATCTGTGGGATTGCTGAGGAGCTATTTAGGAGGCATTTAATTGTAGGATTTGGGGCTGGTACAAGATGGAGCTGAAGAAGAGAGGGTGAGATGTCCGTGGTGTGCAGGACCAAATGCACACAGAGCGCCAGACAAAATAGTGGAATGGAGACCGGGTCGTAGATCGACTACTGGAGAGGAAGGACCTTCTTGTCTGCAGCCGGCTGGCCCAAAGAGGGAGCAGAGGACAAGCAAAACTAGGCGGGCTTTAATTGTACCATGGTTATTTCCATTGTTGACTTTGGCAGGGCGCAGGATGAAGGGTATTCAGAAAGTATGTTTTCTTCACAAGATTTCTGTGAGTATGAAATTATTTCAAAATAGAAGTGTCAAAAAATACCCACAAAACAAGAAGTAGATTGTACGGTTGCATAAGTACATCCTTTAGACATGTGTTATCTTTTTAAAAATAACTTTTGTGGTGTACATACTGACATTCAATGAACTACACATAAAGTGTATAGTGATAAGTTTTGACCCATGTGTCCTCTCGTGAAATTCAACCGCGATCAGGGTGGTGAATATATGCATCACCCACCACCATTTTTCCATGTCTCTTTGTCATCTCTGCCTGTACTCAACCCTACTTACCCACCAGGCAGCCACTGATCTGCTTTGTGTCACTAGAGTTTCATATCAATGGAACCATGTAGCATATCTCCTTTTGTCTTGTTTCATTCAATTAGCATAATTATTTTGTGATTCATCCACATTGTGTTTTGCATAAGAAATTCATTCCTTTTTATTGCTGCAGGTATTTAATTGGATGCCTGTATCTCAATTTGTGCATCTATTCACCTCTTGATGGCTATTTGAATTGTCCCCAGTTTTAGGCAATTATAAACAAAGCTTCTATGACCATTTGTGTACAAGTTTTTATGTGGATATGTATTTCCTCTTCTCTGGGGTAAATACGTAGGGGTGGGATGTTTGGGTCATAGAGTAATTGGCTAATTCCTCCACATCCTCATCAATACTTGTCATGGTTAGTCTTTTCAATGTAAGCCATTCTAATGGGTATGCAGCAATAATTGTAGTTTTATTTTGCATTTCTCTGATGACCAGTGACATAGAACATCTCTTCCTCTGCTTATTTCCCATCTGTGTACTTGTTTTGTGAAATATCTACCCAAATGTTTTGATCATTTAAAAAGTTCATTTTCTTATTGTCCAGTTGTGCATTTTTTAAAATTCTAGATACAAGTGGTTTATCAGATATAAGATTCATGAATATTTTCTTCCTCTCTGTGGCTTGCCATTTTATTTTTTCAAAAGTATCTTTCAAAGAGAAGAAGTATTTAATTTTTATGGAGTTCAGTTTATTGTTTTTTTTTCCTTTTATGGATCATGCTTTTTGGCAGATATGATATGTTACCTAGATTCAAATATTTTTGTTTCCCTGTAGAACTTTTATAGTTCTAGCCTTCATATTTATGTTTAATCTATTTTTAGTTATTTTTGTAGAGGATACAAGTTTTTTTTTTTTAACAATTAGATACCCCATTTTTAAAAATACCATTTGTTGAGAAAACTGTTTTGTCCACTGCATTTTCTTTTCACCTTTTGTCAAAAATCCATGTATGTATATGGGTCTATTTCTTGACACTTCTGTTCCATTGAACTGAGTGACTATTTTGATGCTAATGTCACACTGTCTTGATTAATATAGCTTTATAATAATTCTTGAAAACATGCAGTCTTTGCCTTTTGACTTTGTCCTTCTTTTTCAGATTTGTGTGTATGTGTGCATGAATTCTAGCTCCTTTGAATTTCTTTCCTTTACATGACTTTTAGAACTAGCTTGTCAATTCACACAAAAAAGTGACTTGATATTTTAATTGGGATTATGTTAGATAAATGGAGCAGTTTCTACAGAAGTGACATGTTAATAATATTGACTGTTCTTAATGAGATGTATCTCTAGGTTTACAGTTGTTTTAACACTAATCATGTTGCTCTATTTTTTTGCTTGCATTGTTTCTGATGAGAAATGTGTGTTATCCTTGTTTCTCTGTATGGGACATACTTTCTCTTGCTCTGTATTTTAAGATTTTTCTCTTTATTACTAGTTTTGAGCAATTTTATTATGATATTTCTTTTCTTTCTTTTTTTTTTTTTTGGTGCTGGGGATCGAACTCAGGCCCTTGTGCTCGCAAGGCAAGCACTCTAATCACTGAGCTAAATCCCCAGCCCTATTATGATGTTTCTTATTGGAGTTTCTTGAGCTTATTAAACTTGTGAGCTTACAGTTTCATAAACTCTAGAAAGCTTTGGGTGGTTTTTCTTCAAATTTTCATCCACCCTCTTCTTTATGTATACCAAGCTGAATGGAGTTGTTGTGTGGTTTGTTGGTAGTTTTCACTTTTTAAAGATGTTTCCTTTTGAACAGTTTCTGTTGCTGTCTTTAAGTTCTCTGGTACTTCCCCTCAATGACCAATCTGCCTTTAGTGTGATTCAGTCTATTTTTTACCTCAGACATTGAAGTTTTTACTAATAAAAATTCAGTTTTGGTGTTCAAAATATGTCTTCCATGTGTCTAGTTAACTTTTTGGAGATATGAAATATTTAACAAGAGATGGAGGGAGGGAGGGAAAGGGGATGGGGGAAAAAAACGGAAGAAAAAAATGGGAATAGATCTTCTGTAAATAGGAAAGGGGCCAAGAGTTGGAAGGAGCAGGGAGGGATGGGAGGAGTAGGGATAAAGAAAGAATTAAGATGTGTTATGTATATGTACCAACCCCCACAGTAATGTAATCATAATCATAATGTACTGCAAACATGTACTAATAAAACAATTAAATAATTTAAAGAAAAACATAATACAATGTAGTCAAACAAAATAACTTTTAATATGCTTTGCTAATTCTGACATCCACATCAGTTGTAGATTGGTTGTAGTTGATTTTTTTCTCTTAGTATTGGGTCTATTTTCCCTTTTTTTTTTAGTGCAAGCTGATCTTTTATTGGATGCCCAAAATGGTGAATTTTACCTTGTTATTTGCTGGCTATTTTAGTATTCCTGAAAATATTCTTGAATTTTGTTCTGGAAAACAAGTAAGTTATTCAAAACAGCTTGCTTATTGATTGGTTGATTGTATCTTGCTTTGAAGATTTGTTGTGCAGGACCAGGGCTGTGCATAGTGTGGAGCTAGTTATTCTTACTGCGAGTACAAGAGTGAGTATCTATGGGATGTTCTGTGGAGCTTGAGGTGTTACAGTCTGGTGGGTAGGAACAGGCACCATTCCTGACCTTCAGGACCAGGAGCTGTTACCTTGAACCCTTTAATCTTTTTGCGGCCTTGGGAGTGTGTACGCTGCTCAGTCCCTGCTAAATACTCTGTGTGTGGGGCTGGGGATGGGGAGGACTTGTCACCTATCTCTGGACTTCTCTTTCTGTGCGGATCTCTCCTCTTCGTATTCTTCCCTGCTCAACCCTGACACCTTACTCTCTTCAAAGCTCTGCCTGCTCAACTCGAGTTGTGTGCCAGCCTCTGCTTTGATTCTTTCTCTGTGCTTCATTGCCTGAGTTCTTTCTCCGGGCAGTTAGGTAAGGCAGCTGTAGGCTCACTTTGTTTTTCTGTCTCTCAGGGATCATTATCTTTTATTGTCTGATGTCTGCTGGCTTGAAAACCGTTGTTTCATTTTTTTTCTTTTCTGGTTTTTTGGTTTGGTCAGGAGAGAGAATAAGTCCATTCTCTGCTACGCCCTCATGCTGGAAGCACAAGTGTCTATTACCTTTTTTATTATATTATTTTTTCTTTCAAAATACACAATAGAAGGAACCTTCCTCTGTAACAACAACCTACAGTTTGACAAAGCGTGTTCTTGTGGTCCCGGGATTTCTTCGATTTTCAAAGCAAACCTGTGAGATGCGTGTCATACCACAGTTTACAGATAAGGGAACAGAGCTTTAGAGAGGTGAAAGGATTTGTTTAAGGCTCAGAGTTTTAAAAGAGAGAGTCAAGATTGGACCCCTGTCTCCATTATGCTTATAGTTCACAGAAGGGAAAACAGATCCACATGAAAGTTTGATATTATTATGGTTTTAAAAGTAGCTTTTAGGGAAGAGGACGAATAGGTGGGCTCAGAGGTTAATGTTCCTAAAGTTGTAAGCTAGTGAGCTTGGGAGTTGGGGAAGGCCAGGGATCAAGTGTGTCTCCACCTCATGCACCCTCCCAGATAGGCAGTTGGGCTTTTTGCCAGAGCTGTGGAGCTGGGAGTTTGAAACTTGGTTGGCTCTATGAGCATCTGTGGGAAATGGAGAAGTGGAGGGGAGGGAGTCAGGAAGAGGTGGGGGATAAAGAGTACCAATTGCTCAGGTTAGAGGTGATAGAGGAAGTGTGGGGAAGAGGAGGGAATACCAGAAGGTAGGAAGGGCAGCTTGTGAGAACTGTGGGTGGAGGGCATGACATCAGGGGCCAGTGGCTAGGTCCATTCAGCTCCCGCTGCTTTCTGATTTGTATGATTATCTCTGTTCCCCTCGCTTCCTCTGAGTGAAAAAGATGGGCAAATAAAATAATGAAGCATGAGTAGGTGAGGTGTTATGGAGACAGCTTGCAGGGTGGGCAGCACAGATGACTGGCAGGTGGGGAGAGAGGTGGTAGGAGGCTAGTGTGCAGCTCTGAGCTCTGAGGAGCAAGGTGGAGGGGGCTTGTCTTGAATGTGCAGAGTTAGGGGCACTGGTGAGTGATTATTAGTGAGACTTCTTTCAACTGGGCTTTTTAAAGTGTAGAATGGAGTGGAACACAATAATTAGCATTTGTTATGTGCCTTTGTATGCTCAGAACCCATTTTATATGCATCAATCCATTTCGTATCACAATTATCCTAGGAGGTAGGTAGTGTTTTTAAGGAAGGAATCTCGGTGACACTCAAGTATCCTCTGCATGCTTGCATTCCTTCCTTCATTCTGAGAGAGATGTTATGGGAATCAGAACCTGCTTACACAGAACTCACCCAACATTCTTCCAGATATCCAGGACCTTCTCTTTTTCTTGGCCAGTTAGAGCCAGAAGATAGAGTGGAGCTGGGGCTTTGGGAAAGAAAACAAGATATTAAAGACACACAAGATGCCAAAGAGAAATGGGAGCTTCATTATACACTCTCATACTAATCCTGCTTGGTAAATATCAGTGAGAGGACTCCCATTATTTTGTCCACTCGGTAGCAATCCTCCACCTCCAGGGAAACAGGAGATGCATACCCAGATGCTGGCTCCCTGCCTGGGCATGAAAATTTGACTCTCTCTGTGCCAGTCGTAGTATTCTATCTCCTCGGTCATGGTAGTTTGTGCATGTTTGAGCACATGACTCAAAACAGTCCAATCACATACTTTCCCAGGATTTTCTTAAAAAATTGGAGCTCAAAACTCTGTTTAATCCCTTAGCAAAAGGTAATGATTTGTCTTTCCAGATCATCTGACAGACACGTTCTTTAGCTTGTGGAGACACTGTTTGAAAGAATTAAACATGACATGTTGACAGAAGCAAAGAAAAGATAGGAAGTTTCTTTTTTCCCCTTACCAAAGCACTGATTTTTTTGTTTGGAGAGCTATTTGGTTCTGCCAGCACTCCTGAGGAGCCCACTTTGCCTGGGTTAGACCACTTGTCACAGCCATTCTCCCACTGCAGAAAATGCCAGAGGTGGGCAGTACCAAGATGAATCAGCATGAATAAAGGAATTTTACTGAATACTTGGATGCAGTTTCTCTTCCTCATTGGATGAAAATTAAGAAATATTTATAGCTGCCTGTTGAGCATTCATCTTGAGATCAGCAAGCAAGCTAATCTTGGGATGAGGTTGGTGGTCATGGAGAGATAAGCCGAGATCCGAGGTCCAGCTATTTCTTCCTTGAAGCCCATTCTACCTCCAGGCCCTCCAGGTGTAGGAGTCACGAACCCCTCTGTGGCTTAAGGTGTACCCTGAAACTTCTTAGCTGACCTAGTTAGGGTTAGTGTTATTTGAGTCCCAGTTCAGGTCAGCTCAGAAGCCATTTTTAGTGCTTTCCCTGGTCACTCTTTTGTCATATGAACTATTTTACTTCTCATCTTGCTTCTTTCTTAAAAGAAATTTTAAAAAATGTTAATGGAAACTTAGAAACACAGCCTTCTATATCTGTAGGTTCTATGTCCATAGATTCAACAAGCTGTGGAATAAAAAATATTAAAAAACAACTGCATCTGTACTGAACATGTACAGACGTTTTTCTTGTCTTTAATAACTGTTTATAGAGTATTTACTTTGTATTTAGGATCCTAAGTCATCTAGAGATGATTTAAAGTATACAGGAGAATGTTTGTAGGTTATATGTAAAGACTATAGCATTTTATATGAGACTTGAACGCCTTTGGATTTTAGTATCCATGGAGATTCATAGAACCAATCCCACATGACGACTGAAGGGTGACTGTACACCAAACTAGGTAGGATAGTTGTAAAGCTTGTATTCTCAACAGGGTTGAGAGTGGGCAAAAGGGGTGCAAATTGTTTCTGCTGAGAAGGGAAGAATACATTTTGGATATCACAATGTTTGGTCTTCCAAAGGACCACAGTATTTAACAGATAGAAAGTCTATTTATTGAAATTTTATGGATGAGGAAGTGATTAGAAAGAATGTGTAAAAGGGCTTTTATGAAAATGATAATAAAAATAGATTGAGAAACACTACTCTAATGAACCCTGTGAATTCATTATGTGGCTTCAACAGTTCCCCACTCACAGATAATCTTATTTCAATACCTACCCCCATCTCATGTGGAAACAAATCTCAGACAGCATACAATTTTATCTGTAACTATTTCAGTATAAATCACTAAATAAGACTTTTAAAAAATGTAACCACAACTTTATCATACCTATAAAGTTAAAATATTTTCTTAGTATCACAAAATACCTAGTCAATGTTCAAGTTTCTAAGTGGGTGTTCTGAATCTGATCCAAATCATAATCACTGATATTAGTTAATAGACCTTAGCATAAGGTTTCACATGGCTCTTTGTTTATTTGTAATTTGTTTGTTGAAGCTACTGAGTCATTTACCTCATTTATAGTTTCTCAGTCTGAATTTTGTGGATTTCATTCTTGTGTCATTTAACATGTTTCTCTGTGCTATAATTTGTTAATAAACTTTCTTAAGATATGATTTATAAGGAATGAACTGCATATATTTAGAGTATACAGTTTTATAAGCTTTGACTTATGTATACATCTGTGAAACAATTATCACAATCAAGATGGTACGCGTATCCAGTGACTCAGTGGTGTCCTCTTGACAGTAAACAATCCCTTATAGGCATCACCATTTACCAGGAAAACACTATTCTAATTTGTATCAGTATAATTTGGCTTGCATTTTTTAGAAGTTTAGATTGAATCATACAGTAAGTCCTTTACCCTTTGGCTTCTTTTACTCAGTATAATCATTGTGAGATTAATTCATATTGTTGCTTATATAAACACTTACTTTCATATTATTGATAAATAGTTTTTTGTTAAACGGATACACCACAGTTTCTTTTTTGATGGCTTGTGGATGACTATTTGAATTGTTTCCACTTTTGGGGTTTTATGAACAAAGCTGCTCCAAACATTTCTATAACAGTTTCCCTTCCCTTCCCTTCCCTTCCCTTCCCTTCCCTTCCCTTCCCTTCCCTTCCTTCCCTTCCCTTCCTTCCCTTCCCTTCCCTTCCCTCCCCTCTCCTTCTCTCCCCTCTCCTTCCTCTCCCTTCCCTTGCCTTCCTTCTAAGTATGTTCTGTACCACTGAGATACATCCTCAGCTCTGTGCACAAGTCTTTCTGTGGATATATATTTCATTTTCTCTTGGGTAAACACCTAGGCTTGGAAAGTGTATACAGTATTTAATTTTACCATGACAGTTTTCCATTTCCTTTATATCCTAATCTATACTGTTATGCTCAGTCTTTTAAATGTAAAGCATTCCAATTTGTGTATCATCATGTGTGTGGCAATTCTAGCTCCTTTGCATTTCCTATGAATTTTAGAATTAGCTTACCGATTTGTACAAAAAAACCTCCCTGATGTTTTGGTTGGAATTGTGTTGAATTTGGAGATCAAACTGGAGAGAATTGACATATTAATAATATTGACTATTCTGACTCCCAAACTGGGTGTATCTTCCCATTTATTTGCATCTTTTAGAGCTTCTTTCAGCAATCTTTCACGGTTTTTAGTGTACAGGTTTTTCATGTCTTTTGTCAGATTTCCTCCTATTTCACTTTTTAAATGGTGTTTAAATTTTAAAAAAAATTTCTGACATATAAACATATAATTGCACTAATATACTTGATTCTGTAAAATAATGTAGTTCCATGCCTACTGTTTCTACAGTATCATTGTCATATACCTTACTTTTACTTATCATTTGAAACCCACAACGTTTCACCATTATTTTTATACAGATAGTCTCTTATCTTTTAAAGAATTCAAAAAATAAGAAAAAAATCTTATATATTTACTAATGTGGTTACCATGTTTGGTACTTTTTATTCCTTTGTGTAGTTCCAAATTCCCATTTAGTATTATTTTCCTCTCCCCAAGGAACTTCTCTTAACATGTCTTGTAATGTGGGTTTGCTGGTGATTAATTTCTTCAGCTTTTGAACATCTTTACTTCACCTTCACTTTTGAAAAATATCCTCACTATATAATAGACATCTACATTGGCAGCTTTTTTCCCTTCGGTAGTTTAACTGGTGTTGCTCCACTGTCTTCCTGAATGTGTTGTTTCTGACAAGAGATCTATGCCACCATTATCTCTGTTTCTTTCTACATGACACGCCCTCTTCCTCTATCTGGCTTTAAGGTGTTCTCTTGTTAACTAGTTTTCATAAATTTGGCTACAATATGTCCTTTTATCAACTTTGGAAAATTTTTGGTCATTATTTCTTCAAATATTTTTTCTACCTCCTCCCCCTTCTTTGGTAACTAAGAACTTCTTTGCTTGATCTTAAACCATAAATCACTGATGCATATTATCTTTCTTTTTTAAATCTTTAGCAGCTGAATTTGGATATATTTTATATCTTCCAGATCTCTAGTTAACCTTTTGAATTTATGGTATCTAGTTATTTTAACTGTTTTAATGTCCTTCTTTGCTAATTCTAACATCTGTGTCAGTTCTCAGTTTTGATTTGTTGATTATTCCTCTCATTATGGTTTTTATTTTTGCTCCCTCTGCATGTCTGATAATCTTTGATTGGATGCCAGATGTTGTGAATTTTGCTGTAAGTGTTGGATATTTTTGTGTTCTTATTAATCTTCTTAATCTTTGCTGTGGAAGGCAATCAAGTTATTTGGAAACAGTTTGTTTTTTGGGTCTTGCTTTTATGATTTGTTAAGAAGGCTTAGAGCAGTGCTTAGTCTAGGACTAATTACTCCATGTGACTAAAAAAAGACTGTTGTGAGTGTTCCACCCAGACTCTATGAGTCTGGCTAGTGGCGATAGTAACTGATCCTAAATCTGTGAGTGCCCTATAGTCCTTTCACATAGTTCTTTCCATAGCCTCAAGCATTTTCCTTGTATACATGAGCTGATCAGAACTCTGCTATTTACTGGAGGGTAATGTTCTGTAGAATTCTGGGGCTTTTTCAGGGCAGTTCTCTCTTCTCTGGTATCTAATCTAGGAAATCTAGCTGTCTTGGTCTTCCTGGACTCACAGTTGTATCTCTTTGACTCAGGGTGTCTGTTGGGATCTGCCTCAGTTCCCTTTCCTGGGGCTGTGGCCTGGAATCTCTCTCTCCATTGCTGGGGCGATCACAGGATTCATTCATTTTGTTTATTTCATATATCTCGGAGATCATTGTCCTTTGTTGCCCATTGTCAAGTGTCGTGGAAGCTATTGTTTCTTATTTTTTAAAGGTTTCTTTCTAGTTTTTCAGTAGGAGGATAACCAAATAAAAACCACGTGTTGATTTTTGCTCCTGTGAACTTTGCACTGTGACTGTTACTCTTGGTAGCATTTTTCCATTTTCATTTCCTAAGCCCTACAAAGGATTAGTCAATAATACTGTGAAGAAGGAATTTCAGATTTCATTTTAGAGATATGAAAATGAATGAGATAAAGTCTCACGATCAGTACATTGCAGAGTGCAGATCTGAGAACGGATCTATTTAACTCAAAGTCTTCGCACCAGAGTTCAGTTGTGATGAGTACTACTATAAACAAAGGAAAACTGTTTGCTAGAGATTTTAACATATCTAGTTAACAGGATTTTTACGATTGAGTCTCAAGCCTGTTACTAGTTTTGTGGTCTTGGATGAGTACTTTGCCTTATTTTTAAAATCTATGATACGGGGCTAGTAAGACCTAAATCACAGGGTTTTCATGAGGTAAAGAAGATAGTGGCTGTGAATGGTCGTCAAACAATTTCAGAAAACGTGAAAGAGGAGATCTGACTCCCAGGCCTTTTGATTCCAGACTAGACGTAGACACAAATGCAGCATAAGGATAGGAATTGTGGGGACCATGAGGCAGGAGGTCACAGGTCAGTTGCCATTGAAAAAGACCAGGAGAAGCTGCAATTCTGGCTATTGCCACATGTGAGAATTTGGACTCTGAGTGCAGATCTTCTAATTTTCTAAAAGAAGCCAAAACCCTCAGTTTGTTTTATGAATTCTTTCAACTTGTAAGTGCGGGCATCTAATTAAAACAGAAACCATGTGGACAAAACAATGTGGTTCTTGACTGCAGGTGAAAGGAGTGTGAGCCTGGAGTTCCCACAGTACCAGGCTGTGTGCCAGGCCGGCGGGAGACAAAGGCAGCCAGCCGGGCCTCCCCTGGGAGCTGCAGTCCAGTGGAGAGAGAAGCCTTCCGCGGGGGAAGCAGTGCTATAACAGGATTTGGCATAATGGGATTTGACCCACATTATCCTTGAACTCCTTAGGCCTGGACTTGCAGAGCGCCTTTTGTAGCTGAAATTGAAACAGTAAAGCAATTTGTGGCACACAGAGGGGATGTCCTGGGAAACATTTGTAGAGCTTTAATGTTTCCTAAGGGCTTTCACTATCTCATTTGATTCATCCCATTAAATGAGCAGTAATCCCATTTTCCTGGTAGAGCCTCTAAGGCTCTTAGAGAATGGGAGTCTGAGAGTCAGGCAAACTGGGCCAAGGGAGGGGCTAGCCCGGGTCTCAAGTCTCTGGAGTTCCTTTCCCACCTCGCTACATAGTGGCTCAGGTAGAGAAGGGGAAATGGTCACTGAGGCTATTTGAACAGCCGATATGCATACTAACTTCATCAGATCTTCCATGCAGCCCTGTGTGGCCAACCTCATCATCCCCATTTGAGAACAGTAATTGAAGCCCAGAGAGGTGAAAGGACTCATTAGAGAGATACATATCCAGGAAGCTCAGAAAAGGTTCCAAGGAGTGTCTTTGAGCTCCCTGAAGTCATCTGCAGACCATTTTGGTTTCACTTTTGTCCGTTTGTCAGGGAAAAGAGCCCAAAACTCTTAAGAGATTCTCAAAGGGATCAGTGATTCCAAAATGGCAAAGCACTACTGTCTTAGGTACTTCTCGTGTTGCTGAGACAAAATACCCAACACCCAAAGTTAAAGGAGGAAAGGTTTATTTTATGTCACCATTTGTAGTGGTTTCAGTCTGCAGTTAGCTGGCTCCAAGATAGGGTGGCATGGCAGAGGGGCACTGTGGAGGAGAAAAGAGACCATGGCAAGGCAGGCAGGTGGCAGCAAGCAGAGAAGCAACAGCAGCAAGCCCCCCTTTCCCTTTTATTCCATCCAAGCTACAAGCCTTTTGAATGGGCCTTCCCATTATCCAAAACAATATCCTTCCCATTATGCTAAAACAATAAGGGACTAATTTAGTTTTCACACCCTTCATCCATGTTCACACATCCTCAGTCTACATTCACACACCCTAGATCCAGCCACCTTCAAAGAGTCCCACCTATGAGCACGTGATGCTTTGGGAGACATCTAAACATAAACCATAACATTCCACCCCTGGCCCCCCAAATGACTCATGCACATTCTTTTGTGCAAAAGGCATTTAGTCTGTCTCTAAGAGTTGCCAAACTTCTAACAATTTCAGCATTGTTGAAAAGTCCAAGTCCAAAGTCTTCTCTAAGATTTAAGGCAACTCTTAGCTGCGAGTCCTTGTACAAATGAAAAGAAACTTAAACACTTCCAAAATACAAAGGCACAAGATAAATATTCCCATTCCAAATAGGGAGATAGAACAGAGTGTGAACAAACAAGACTAAAATCCAGCAGGGCAAACATTAAGTCCCACATTTCCATGTCCAGCGTGCAGTGCAATCTGTGGCAAGATGTGAATTCCAAAGGACTTAGATGGCTTTGCCCCTATGACACTGCTTGTGGTTGCAGTTCTCACAGTTTTGCTCACTCCTTGTAATTTTCCTCAGATGATCCACATTCCTGGCTTCTCCAACTCTCTGGGGTCTCCACTGCACCTTTGGCTTCACAATCACAGCTTCACACACTGCCCTCTCAGGAGCACACTGCTTGGCCTCCCAGGCCTTCTTCTGAAATCTGGGTGGAAGGCTTTCTGATCCCACAGCTCTTGCATTCTGTGTGCACCTAAACCCAGCACCACTTGACTGATACCAGGGTCTGCTGCCAGCTAGAGCAGTAGTTGGGTTTTCTTCTCTCTTGGCTATAGGAGCAGAGTGTCTGGATTGCTGAGCACTAAGAACCCGATCCAGAGGAACAAATTCCCTAGGGTGCTACCATTCTGGAACATGGTGCTCTGGGGCTCTTATCTTAATGTGAAGTCTTTCACCTTTGCAATTTTGAGGCTGCAAAGAGTGGAGTCCTGCTGGTTCTAGTGATATCCTCAGGCCATATTTTCTATTGTCTTGTTTCTTTTCAGTAACCAAGTTCTCCTCTGTTCCATCTTTGCAGGCCGTAACTTTACTGGAGCTTTCTTTCTGGTCAAACTCAAAACTTTTAACGTCATTCTTCTGGGCCATTTCTTGATTCTTACATAAATCTGGCTTAAAGCCCCCTACAGTAGCCATGCCACTGCTTCAACATTAGACTACCTTGAAATCTCTTCTGCCAGATTACTTAATCTGCCACACTTAATTGCAGTCTCCTGCAAAGTTTCTGGACGCAGCAAAATGCAAACAAATTTGCTGCAAAAACATAACACACAAATCTGGAGTCCAACAGCCAATACAGTCCTTGTTCCTAACTGAAATGTCCTGTGTCTGATCTTTACTGGCTGGATTTCTGTCAGCTTTTCTATCAGCATTCCGATATTCTGACCTCTGACCAGAATCTCCAATTTAGTTCAGCATAAAGCAATCCAGGGCTGCTTCTTCAGCTGGCATCTCCAAACCTTTCCAAACTCTTCCTACAAGCCAGTTCCAAAGGCTTCTGGACCACATGACCAAGTAGTGTCACAGCAATGGCCCCACGCCTGGTACCAAAATATGTCTTAGTTATTGGTCTCATTGCTGAGACAAAATACCCAACACCCAAAATTAAAGGAGAAAAAGTTTATTTTGTGTCATGGTTTGTAGAGGTTTCAGTCTCTAGCCAGCTGGCTCCAAGGCAGGGTGGCATGGCAGAGGGGCATGGCAGAGGGGCATTGCAGAGGAGAAACAGTCCATTGCAAGAGAGACAGGAGGCAGCAAGCAGTGAAGCAGCAGTAAGTCTCCCTTTCTCTGCAAGCCTTTTGGGTGGTGCCACCCATACCCAGGATGGGCCTTCTCATTATCCACTCCCAGAACTATGCTAAAACAATAAGTGGACTGATTTAATTATCATGCCCTTAATCCATGTTCACACACCTTTCATCCATATTCACATACCCTTAATCTATATTCACTTACCTTAGATCTAGCCACCTCCCAAAACCCCTACCTATGAGCACATAAGGCTTTAGGGGGACATCTAGATACATGCCCTAACAAGCACTAATTTAAAGGTGAGGCTGTTCTGACCCAAAAGACTCCCTCTTTTGGGTCCTTGTTAGGAAAGTGTTCCTTACAAACTCATGGATGATATGGGTCTGAATCTTGGCTCTACCATTAAGTGCCTATAAGATCTCATTTTCTCACCTGTTCATTTATTCAACAAATATTTTGTGGTATGCCTGCCTCTGATTCAGCAACTGTCCAGTGCTGAGGATTCAACAGTGAATTAATCCAACATCCCTGCTGTCATTAGTCATAGCCCATGAGGGGATATGATAATAAACAGGTAGATGTAGGGTATGTCAAATTTTGATAAATGCTATGGAGCAAAATGAAGTGCATTAAGGAGGACATGTGGCACAGGGAGTGAGGCTGGACTATTGCTTTATGGCGGGTGGTCTGAGGAGCTGCACTGATGGCCGTTCAGCCAGAGACCTGAATGAAGGGAGGAGTCACGTGGTTTTTGGGAGAGTGAGCTCGTCAAAGGCTAAGGCAGAAATGACTGGAGGTGTAAGGAACGGTGAAGAATTCTTTGTGGCCCACAGGAGAAAGTTGGGAATCCTTAAATTGGCACTCAAAAATTGCCTCAATCTGGCTCCTAATTATTTTCTGATCCTCTGAAAATAATTTTACTTGCTCTTCCCTAATGGGTCTTCTTGAGCTCTTTTAAACAATACAGCTTTAGGGGTTGAGGATTTAACTTAAGTGGTAGAGCACTTGCCTAGCAAGCTCAAGGCCCTGAGTTCGATCCTCAGCATCCCCCTGCCACCCCCTCAAAAATATATATATGGCTTTAGCAGTGAGACCAGTTCATTTAACATATACTCACCAGTACCCACTGTGTACTGTCTGGGGAGGGAGAACAATAAGGATATCACTAATCCAATAGAGACTGATGAGTGCCATGAGATGGGACTACCAATGGCTATTGGAGCACAGAAGAGGAGGTAGCTGGCCCTGCCAGAGAGAGGGGAGATTTGTGTAAGACTTCAACAAAGAGGAACATTCACACAGGGTCTTGAAGAATGAATAGGAGTTTTCCAGGTGGCTAAAAAGCAGAGATGAGATTGGCTATTCTGGGAAGAAGTAACCGCAAAGAGCATCCTTGCCAGGAAATTACTACTTTTTTTAGCTGTTAAATATACTTTGCTATTTTATACTCAATATTGTGGGATAAACAGAGGTAACTTGTAAGTAGGTACTAGTCTGGGAAAGTAAACAAACCTAGCTGACTCAGTAGGAACTGAGGGTAATTGGACAATAAATGTTTTACGTTAAGGGGAACAGCTGATTCTGACTTTGTAGAAGTGCATGCTTCTTATTTTAAAAATTAATTGATCTTATTTAAAAAATTGAAATATAACTTACATTTAGTAAAATTTACTCATTTTAGTGCATAGTTTGATGAGATTTAACAAAAAATAGTTTTGTAGTTAGCATGACAATGAAAATATTGACTAGTTCTGTTACCCTTCAAATTTCTCCATTAGAGTCACTGGACTTCCCTCAACTTCCTCAACCCCTCTTTTAAGTCATCCTTCCCCTCAGCTCCAGTCTCTGTGAAGTCCTGATTTGTTTTCTTTGTGTATAGTTTTGTCTGTGCAAGAATGTCAGATAAATGGAGTGTAGCTTTTTGAATGAATCTGGCTGCTGCTACTTAGCATAATGCATGGAAGTTATGTCTAAGTGTATTAGTCATTCATTTATTTTGATTTCTAAGTGTTATTCTATTAAATGGATGTATAACTGTTTGTTTATCCATTCCCCAGTTGAAGGACATTAGGACTGCTTTCTAGTTTTTGGTGATTACAAATACAACCACTATAAAAATTTGTGTGCAGGTTTTCATTTGAATACGGGTTTTCATTTTATGTGGGTAAATATATGGTAGGGAAGTTAGTGGGTCATGTAAGTATATGCTTGACTTTATAAGAAACTGTCTAGTTGTTTTCCAAAGAGTCTGTACCGTGCTACATTCCCACCAGCAATGTGTGTGAGTTCTAGTTACTGTGGGTCTTTGTCAGCCCTTGGTTTTGTCAGTACTTTTTTGAAGAGGCCATTCTAATAGCTGTGGCATGTGCTCAGATTGTGGTTTTAATTTGCATTTCCTAAAGCCTAATTATGTTGAGCATCTTTTCATGTGCTTATTAACCATCTGTATATCTTCTCTGGTGAAGTATCAACTTGAATTTTTTGCTTATTATATTTCTTCTTTTTCTTATTGCATCTAAAGGGTTCTTTTTTGGTATCAATTTTATTGAGATATAATTTGCATACCATGAATTTATTCACTTAAAGTGTACAATTCAATGGTTTTTAGTATATTCACAGAATGCTGCAACCATTGCCAAGTCCATTTTGAAACATTTTCATTACCTCAAAAAGAAACCTCTTCCTCTTTAGCTATCGCCTCCTAATTCCCCCTGATCCTTTTTTTAGCCCCAGCCCTAAGCAACTACATACTTACTTTCTGTCTCTATGTGGATTGGGCTATTCTGGGCATTTCGTATAAATGAAATCACATAATCTGTGGACTTTTTTTTGACTTGAAGCCTCTTATATATGAATGTTTGAATATGATGTTTTTGCTTTAAAAAGATCAACTTATTTTTTTTTAATTTATTTTATTAGTAAATGTGTGTAGTACATAATGTTTATATTCCTTGTGGGGTGTTGGTATATGTACATAATACATTTTAATTCCTTTTTTAATCTTTCTCTTCCCTCCCTACCCCTCCACCCATCTTCTGATTCTCTTCCTTTCATGAATATGACTTTAAAAAAAAATCGGATACTGTTTATGATTTGCAAATATTTTCTCCCAAGTCTGTGGCTTTTGTTTTCGTTCTCTAGACAATGTCTTTTTTGGGGGAGGGGTGCTGGGGTTCAAACTCAGGGCCTTGTGCTTGCCCAGCTAACGTTCTACCACTTGAGCTAAATCCACAACTCCTAGACAATGTCTTTTGACAAGCAGAAATTCTTAATTTTGATCAAGTCCTATTTATCAACTTTTTATTTTATGGTCATTGTTTTAGTGTTACAGTTTGCATAACCCATGATCACAAAGATTTTCTCCTGTGTTTTCTTTAAGAAATTTTTCTTTTAAAGAGAGATCAGCAATCCATTTTCCTTGTGAACTGTTCTATTTTGTAATATTACAATAAAATATGTCTAGGGCTGGAAAATGGCTACAGGCTATCACTTTTCATGCATTAGCTTGTATTATGTTTAGTATAACTTTTGGCCATCACTGACCATTTTGATCTATGAAACAAATGTTTCATATGTTTCAACCTAATGCCCTTGTAGGTTATTAAATTATAAGCAATCAGTTGAATCACAGATGTCTGCAAATATAGTGGCAAATCTTGGTCTGGTTTTTTTTGTATTTGGGTCCCATGAGTTTGCTAAATAATTCCTATTATAGATGAGAAAACCAAGGCCTAATGAGGTGAAACATTTAGCCTGAGGACACTCAGCATGACTTCACTTCAGTGTATGGATTATGAAGCTCAAATGTTACCTGGCCTTGTACTCTCAAAAAGCCAGAACTCCACAAAACTTTGACTTGACATTCACATTTTAAAATATATGTTTAACTATCCCAACATTCTATAAGTTGTTACAGTTTGAATCACGAATGTTGCCCAGAGGCCTATGTTTTAAAGGCTTTGTTCTCTTGGGTATTGCTACTGGAAGGAGATAGACCATCAGGAGCTGGTGCTTAGTGGGAAGTCTCAGGTCATTGGCGCATGCCATTGAAGGGACTTGTGGGAACCCGACCTCTTCCTCTTTCTTTTTGCTTCCAGGATCATGATGTGAGCAGTTTTGCTCTCCATGTGCTTCCATTGTGATGTGCTGCCTTGCCACAAGCCCATAGTAATAGGGCCAACTTATTATGGAGTGGAATTCCCCAAAACTGTGAGCTAAGGTAAACCTTTTCTGCCTAGAAGTTAATTATCTCAAGTATTTCATTATATAGTGATGGAAAGCTGACTAACACAAAACATTATAAGAGCTGTTACGTATGTTGTGTGCTAATGTTTAACATTTTGGAGATAGCCGACAGAATGTCTTCTGCTGCTTACTCAGTTGTCAGCAAGTTCAACACTGAAGTTTCTCTTGTTATAGCCATGTAATTAAAGAGACTCTTGAAATTGCAAACAAAGCAAGCTTTTAAATGCTGTTAGCATTTCCAATTCTTATTCCTTGGCAACCTAGGATTTTCCTATGGTTTGCAAACTAAAACATTTGAAAGTTTTGCAGCTTCAAAATTTTAGCACTGGGGTTGAAATATGACTCTGCCTTCATCCATAATAATGTCTAATTTCTTATTCACCTATCATTCATAATGCCTGATTTCTTAATTTTTTTGATCCATCAAAACAATCTTCTCAGTGATTGACCTGTGTTATGGTTTGGATCTTGAATGTCCCACAAAGTTCCATGTATTAAATAAAGGCTTGGTGCTTAGCCCATGGTACTGTTGGGAGGCAGTGGAACCTTTAGGAGATAAGGCCTAGTGGAAAGAAGTTAGCTCACCTGGGGTGAGCCCTTGAAGTGGGTATTGGGACTTTGGCTCCTCCTCTTCTCTGTTGCCTGGCCACCATGAGGAGAGCAGGCCTTCTCTGCCATGTGCTCCAGTATGATGTACTGTGTTGCCACAGGCCCAGTGCAGTAGGGCTAAGTGATCGTGGACTAAAGCTTCTGAAACCGTGAGTCAGAATAAACCTTTTCTCCTTATGAGTTGATTATCTCAGGTAATTTTGTCAAAGTAACAGAAAACTAACATAACCTATAATATGAAGTCAGTGTTATGGATTTTATAGCAGAGGCACCAAAACTAGTGTCATTTTTCTTCCTTCCTTCCTTCCTTCCTTCTTTCCTTCTTTCCTTCCTTCCTTCCTTCCTTCCTTCCTTCCTTCCTTCCTTCTCTTTCTCTCTCTCCTCTTTCTCTCCCTTTTTTTTTTTCTCTTTTAAGGAGGAGAGGTCTAATTTGACTCACAGACATTTTCCTCTTCACAGCAGAGGAAGAGTTCATTGCTCAGCGTTCATTGAGTTTGAAGTAAAGCATGTGACTGGATGCCGAGGGCCCCTGGGATGTGGGCAGAGGGGTGTATGCTCGTTCTTCACCTTCCAAAGAGACTAGGGCTTTATTCCTGCAGAATGACAAATGGAGGGAGGGATAGTCTCTGGACCAATAGTTGGGGAGATTGAAGAGATCTGCCAAGAAGTTCCCTGAGCTGCACTGAACAGTAAGAGCAAGAAACCAAACTTTGTGTGTTAAGCTGCTGCAATGTTCAGGTCTATTTGTTATTACAGTAGATCTTGGTTTGTTCTTACTAATACTGGATTAAACAAGACAAAATTTCTATAAAACACAGCTCTTTTCTATGGAATATTAGGTCCCACATATTAGTTTTTGAAAAGTAAGAAGTTCTGCTGCTATAAAAGATATCGGAATGGGTGATTGACTTTTAAGTTCAAATCTTCTTTTAGAGGGATGCTGGGGATCAAACTCAGGGCCTCATGCTTGCTAGGCAAAGCACTCTGCTACTGAGCTAAATCCTCAGCCCCTAAGTCCAAATCTTGATGAGGCAGTTCACAGAAATAAGACACACATATGACGCACTCCTAAAAGATACCCAACTTAATTAATAATACAAATAAAACACACCACCTTCCATTTGTTAAAGAACTAACAGTTAGCTGATGATGGGGGAACAGTACTTTCACAGGAGGCTAGCAGGGGCAGAGTGTGGTGGCCCAGATTTATTGGTGGGTAATTTGGCAATGTCTGTTAAACGTGAAAATATACAAGTTATTCATTTGCCCTCCTGTTTGGAATTTATTCTACAAATAAATTCCAACAAACATGCAAAGATGTAAGTAAAAGGCTATTTGGTAGAGAACTACTTGTCATAGCAAAAAAAAGAAAAAAAATCCTGGAGACAAATGCCCATTAAAAGGGAACTGTCTCTATGAATCACAGAGCATGAATAAATTTCAGCTAGTAAAAAGAATGAGGTAGCCTGGGATGTGTGGGGGTGGGAAGGTGTCCAGGGTGTACTACGTTGTTAGGGGAGAATGGGATGTGTGATTTGATGCTATTTATGTTGAAATGAAATTGAAATGTTACTGAAGTGAAGAGGAAGTCAAGTTGGGAAGTAGGACGAGGGAGTCAGGGGAGTTTTATTCTGAAATAATTAATCTTCTTTGTAATTTGGTTTTATAATTATGAACATATATTATCTTATAATTTTGTTTTTTTTTTAATGCTAATAACAATAAAGCATGAAGTGAAAAACCAATACAACGTGAGGTGAAAGGCACACGGGGATGTGTGCGATTCTCCAGTTATCTCCAATGATCTGATCCAGAACTAATTTATTCCTAGCATGCATTTATTTTTAGAAGGAAGAGGAGGAGGAAAAATGAGCCAGATAGGGTGGAGGACATTTGCAGGTGCTGCTCTGTGTCCAGGCTCGGGGGGCTACTCTCTTCAGGCTTATTCTCTGCCGTAGCTCCCCAGCATCAGGCTTCCTGAGACCTCACTGAAGCGCTGACAGAGGGAGGGCCTTGGATTCCCTGCCCGTGGCTCCTGGCTTGGCTCCCCGAGGTCTCCGTTCTCACCCCGTGGCCTGAGGCAGTGAAGCTCTGGAGTCCCCCTGGCCTGGCCCCCTTCCTGCCAGATCCCTTGGGCCAGGCCTCTCTGGCAAATACCCAAAGACTCATTAGGCAAGACGGGTCTGTAGGCAAATATTTATCCCTGTGCAGCTGCGCGCTGCAGGTGCAGGGCAGAGTCCTGTTTACCTAGTGCTGAGCCAGGCAGGTGCTGCCTGTTTGCTAAGCGCCCTTCCTGGCCTGGCTTAGCTGCCCGCCTGGGAGGAAGCTGGGACAGAGGAGGCTGTGCCTCATGAGAAAGCAGGAGGACTGCCCTCGTTGCCAAACCTCGCAAGGGCCTCACTCTTGAGTCCTGACTTCTGCTGTGGCCTATATTGTTCTATGAGCTCTGTCTCCTTCCTGTCTTCTTTTGCAAACTTCCGCTGTGCTGTTTGCTAGGGGTGAGCTATTCTCGACCTCTTCCCAGGCTGACTCCTGCTCATTCTTAGGTCGTCTTCAATGACCTCTCCATTGAGTGGTCAGGATCACTAGTAACTACTGTCATGACCCCTGCATCACCCCATAGTAATTATGATGGTCCTTCTGTATCCAGAGGGGATTGGTTCCAGGACTCTTCCCATACCCAAATCTGAGGGTGCTCAAGTCCCTTCTATAAAATAATGGAGTATTTACCTATAACCCACGCAATTCTCTCGTATGCATTATTTATTTTATTTTTAATTTTTATGTTTTTGCAATGCTGAGGATTCAACCCAGGATCTTGCAAATGTTGGGCAAGTACTCTACCACTGAGCTACAGTCTTTCCAGCCACTATATATTTTAAGTTATCTTTAGATGACCTATAATACCTACTATAATGTGAATGCTATGTAAATATTTATTATATGGTATTGTTTAGGAAATAATGACAAGAAAAAGTCTGCATGTTCAGTACAGACACAATTTTTAAAATACTTCTGAACTTCAGTTGGTTGAATCTATGAGTGCGGAACCCAGGGATACAGAGGGATGACAGTACTCACTTATTTTTCTACCCTTACCTGGTTGGTGTTTTTCTTCTCTACTAGACACAGGATAGGCCGGGGTCAGGGTGGTTTTGTTCATCATTGTTTCCCTAGCACCTCTCAGAAGCCTGCCACCTAGTAGGTGCTCACCAACTGTTTGTTAGGTGACAGCCTGAGTGAAGCCAGGCAGAGGAACTGCTGGGGCAAAGCACGGAGGTAGGAGGAAGGGCTGGGGGAGGGGCTGTGAGGATACGTGGTAGGGGGATGTGGCGTTCCAGGCTGGAAAGTTATAAAAGGCCTTGAATTCTATGCAGGGAGTTCAGGTTTTATTTTGTCAGAAGCGGAAATTTTTTGGTAAAGGAAATGCAGATAATATAGCAAATGAGAAAATGGTAAATCAGATCCTCCATGTTTGACAGTATTAATTCTCTGAAGCTCTACATCATCTGTGGTCCCTCCCACACCTTTTGTCATCTCTCCCCTTACTTGCCCCAGTCACACTGGCCTTCTGGTTCTTTCTTTTGTTCCTTTTTGTAATACTGGTGATTGAACCCAGGGCCTTTGCACTGAATTACATCCCCAGACCTTTTAACACTTTTTTCATTCTGAGGCAAGGTCTCACTGAGTTACCCTCTTGCCCAAATTGGACCTGAATTTTTGATCCTCTTGCTTTAGCCTCCCAGAGTGCTTGGGATCACAGGTGTGTGGTCTTCTTGCTGTTTCTTAAACAACATGGGTATGCTCCAGCCTCAGGGCTTGCTATAGTCTCAATGTTTCTATCCTCCTCTCTCTCTTCAATCTATATGTTGAAACCTAGTCCTTAAAGTGGTGGTATCAGGAGGTGGGGCATTTGGGAGGTGATTCGGTAGTGAGGGAGGAACCCCTGTGGATGGAGTTACTGCCCTTATGCAAGAAGCTGTGAAGAGCTGCCTTGCCTTCCTGTCCTGTGGGGGCACAGTGAGAAAGTACCATCTATCAACTAGAAAGTGCATCCTCACCAGATCACAAACTGCTTAACGACTTTGTCTTGGACTTTCCAGTTTTCAGAACTGTGAGCAACAAATCCCTTTCATAAGTGCTGTGGTTTGAATGTGTCCCTCAAGTCTCATGTGTTGGAAAATTAATCCCCAGTGCAACTGTGTTGGGAGGTGGGAGATTTAAGAGGTGGTTGGTCATGAGGGTGCTGCCCTCAGGAGTGGGTCAGTGCTACATCACAGGAGCGGGTTCCTGATGAAAGGATGAGCTCAGCCGCATTTGTCTCACTCCTATCCCTACTCTGCCTCTCCCGTGCTCTCTTACCTTTCCACTGTCTGGGGGCTGACATAGCAAGAAGTCCCTGGCCATATGTGGGGCTCCCAACCTTGGGCCTCCTGACTTCAGAACTGGAAGAAATGAATAATACATTTTTTTTTCTCCTCCTCTCCTTCTTTTCCTTTTTCCTCTTTTTCTCTTCCTCCTCCCTCCTCGCTTTCCCTCCTCCTTCTCTTCCTCCTCCTCTTCTTCTTCCTCTTTTTCCTTCTTCCCCTTCCCTTTCTCCTTCTCCTTTCTCTTCTCTTCCCCTTCCTTCTCCTCTTCCTCCTTCTTCTGACATAGGGGATAGAATCCAGGGCCTCTGTGCTGAATCCCAGTCCTTTTAAAATTTTAATTTTTTAAATTTTGAGACAGGATCTTGCTAAGTTGCTAAATTACCCAGGCTGGGCTTTGAATTCCTGGTCCTCCTGCCTCAGCCTCAGAGTGCTGGGACACGCCCCCATGCCTGGTTAAATGTCTTTTCTTTATAAGTTCAGTCTGTGACATTCTGTTACAAAAGCACAAAATTGGCTAAGACAACAAACTACATACTTCATGGTATTTTGTTACAGCAGCCTGAATGGATTAAGGCAGGGACTTTGAACTTGCTGCTTTCTCTGCCAAAATACCTTCCCCTTGGACATCATGGTTAATCTCCTTACTTTGTTTAACTCTCAACTTCAGCATCACCTTATCAGAGAAGCCGTGCCTGACACTGCAGACAAAAGAGCCTCTCTGCTCATGCCTTTATCTTGTTTCACTTAACATTTGTATCTATTTCTTTGTCTATTGTCTGTCTTCTCCCCAGGGATGTCAGCTCCAAGAAGGCAGGAATGCCATCTCTCTTGTTTCCTGCGGTATCCTCTGAGCCTGCCATATTGCACCGTTAGACTCAAAAACTGCTTGTGGAATGAATGAATGAACAAATGACTGATTTTAAGCCAGGCTACCCAGGACTTGGCATCATGCTAACATGGATCCAGCCTGGTCCTGTTTCTAGTCATTCTGTCTGCACATCAGCCATGTGTGTGTGTGTGTGTGTGTGTGTGTGTGTGTGTGTGTGTGTAGGATGGGGATTATGATCTGCCTTAAAGATGATTAGCTACAGCATGAAAGTATCACGATCACACAAACAGAAACCAGGATGAGATGCCTGCAGGCTCACGACTTCAGCAAATCAATTTTTAAAACGGGATGTGCAGGAATTGTGGCAAAGAGGAAAGAGTCTGCATTTTGGAGCAGATCTTCCCTGCATTCAGTTCCAAGCTCAGCTAGTTACTGATTCTGTGACCTAAGCCCAGTCTAGCCCCTTCAACCAGCCTTGGCTATTCCTTCTGGGAAATGGAGATGATGTCCCCTCGAATAGGGATAGTGCAGAAGAGATTTCCACATAGACGTTTCCTGGACCGCACTTCTACTGTGTATCCTTTATGGTACCTGTGTGAGTTGACTGTCATTGCTTTGCTTAATCTGTTGACTACTACTGGGCATGGAAACAGTAGCCCAGATGCGCGGTTCCTGCCTGAAGTAAGGTTGAGCTGCGCCTTCACTCTCTCTGCGGCTGTGTGAGGCGGGGGGTGTTAACGTTGCATTTTGCAGACTACACAGCCTAGGTGGTTTCTCCAAGACCACACAGCCCTATTAAATTGAAGTTGGAATTGGAAGCCAAGGCTTTCAACTTTTTGGGTTTGGGTGGAATATTTGTCCCCATTTTGTAGATGGGGAATATAAGGCTTGAGGAGGCCAGTGACTCATCCTGGGCAACACCAGGCAGAGCTGAAATGAAACAGAATCCAACCCTACCAGTTCCTGTCCTGTGCTTGCCTCCAGCCAGCCCACCCTCTGCTCCCAGGGCAGCATCTTTGCCCCATTTCTCCTGACAGTAAGTGGCCAAGGTGAGCAGCTTTCTAGTGTCTGCTCCAGGACCAGCTGAAGGCTTGAGGAGAGGGAGCAACAAATTACCGGGAACAGAGGAAACCTATTTCTATTCCATAAACTGCTCTTCTCTTCTTTTCTCTCCCCATCTCTTTCTCCCCCTCCCCTTCCCCTGCCTCCCCCCGGAGCTCTGTACTAATTAATCAGCAGACATCAGAGGCTCCAGCTGGGACCAAGTGGGCTGGACTCATTAGTGCAGAATGACATTAATATCAAAAAATTTTTGAGACAAATGCAAATGAGTCAGGCTAGGTGCCTGTGCAGGGCTGGCTCAGAAGCTGGTGTGGGTAAAGGAACAGTGGTAAGAAGTAGAGACGTGGGAGAACCAGGCGAGGTCCCCAGGATGCCTGGAAGGGAGAGAAGGGCAAAGCAAGAAGGGCAAAGCAATGTAACTTGGGCAGGATTTGTCTGCTATCCAATTTGTTCCCCTTCTTGCCCTGGAGGTCTTATGGGTCTCTGCGAAATGAATCCAGGAGATATACCCCCTCACCCTCATGGATCACAGCAACCTTGGGCAAGTTGTAGAGGCAGCACTACCTCATGGCCTTTGGGGTTGGATGGCTTGGGGGTAACTTCCAGCTCCTTCCCCTTTTCTCTCACACTGTGTCCTTCAGCAAATCACTTCATCTCTTTGGGTTTCTATCTCTTCCTCTGGACCAGCAGGTAATAATAGCTGCCTCTCAGGGCACGTAAGGGTCGTGGGCGTGGACGTGCTTTGTGGAACATGGACAGGTAGGGGATGGCATCTTCAGTTTCTTCTCCTTCATTATTCTTGTTCCCGTAGTGCTAAACATCATTACTCTTTACCTTCTTGGAAAATAGGAACCAAACCAGCCTCCTACAGAAGGGCTTAGAAGCTGAGTTCTGCTTGTTTCTTATGCCATTCATTTCTTCGCTCAGGTGCTCGTTCACTCATCCATTTATTCACAAGTTTACTGAACACCTCTCAGGGGTCAGCATCTGCTAGGTGCTGAAGTTAAAAGGTGAATGGGACATGGTTTCCACCTTGGAGGGGCTCCTAGCCTAGTGAGGAAGGCCATAAAGGGAGACAAAATTGCTACAATATAGAGTGAGGAGGGCTGTTGAATTTCCTCCAAACATTCTGATTTCAAATCTGGCTCGTAGTCCTCAACATTTTGTGCACCATCACCATGTGTCCCCCCCGCCCCCCGCCATTCTTTTCTTTGGTGCCAGGGACCGAACTCAGGGCTTTGTGCTTGCTAGGCAAGCACTCTAAACACTTTAACCACTAAGCTAAATCCCCAGCCCCTCCCTTTCTCCATCCCTTTCTCCCTCTCTCCCTTTTCTTCCTTTCTTTTTCTTTCTCCTTTCTTTCTTTTCTTCTCTTTTCTTTTCTTTTCTTTTCTTTTTTCTTTTCTTTTCTTTCTTTTTTCTTTTTTCTTTTTTTTTTTTAAAGGGAAATGTAGCCAGTACACCTACAGTCTAGGGTACTATGGGAGTGGTATTGACCAGGATAGGCAAAGTTATGGTATGAACGTTCCTAACCTCTGGGTTACAAGTGTGGGGATTGCTTTCTCCATATGGAGGACCTGTGTATGGTCAAGGGGAACTCTATAGAGAAGAGACCACAGAGCTGTCCTGGTGGCTTGAGGAGGAATTTGCCAGGTGGTCTGGTGAGGGGACAGTGAGGACATCATTTATTTGAAAAATATCTGTTGAATGCCTACTATATTGCGGCCCTGTTCTAAATGAGGGGATACAGAGGTGAACAAAATAAACTCTGCCTTCAGGGAAATGAGTTTCTAGTGGAAGGTGAAAAATGCTGTGGAGAAGTGAAGCAGAGCCGTAAAGGGGCACTTGCTATTGTATACTGGATGGCTGGGGACAGGTGCCATTTGAGTAGACACCCGAAGAGGAGAAGGTAGCAGATCCAGTGGATATTTGGGGGACAACTTGGTAGGTAAGGGAAATGTAAGTGCACGGTCCTTGAAGGCAACTTTTCCTGGGGCTCTGGAGAAAGCAAGGAGGAGAGTTCAGAACTGCAGGGAATAGTGGCAGGTGTCAGGGTTAGAGAGGGACTGCGATCATCTTGGGTGTTGTAGTTCTGGCTGCTGGAAAAATATAGTTCAGTGTGAATTTCAGGTAAATAGCAAATATTTTTTAGTACAAGTGTATCCCACACAAATTTGCCTTTCTCTAAAATTAAAAAAAAAACAATTAGTTCCTGATACTTTTATTCTATTCAGAATTGTTTCAATTGACAAATACAAATTGTACATGTTTAAGGTATATAGCATGTTTAAAAATGTGGATACATTTGTGGAATGACTGAATAAATTTAATTAACATGCATTGCATCATCTACTTATAATTTTTTGTGGTGAGAACACTTAAAATCTACTCTCCTAGCAATTTTCAAGAGTACTCTTGTTATTAACTTCGGTCACTGTGTTGCATAATGGATCTCTTAAATTTATTCCTCCTGTCTGACTGAAATATTGTATCCATTGGCCAATATCTCGTGTGCTTGTCTCTTCTCCATTTCGGTGAATTTGACTTTTTTCTGATTCCACATATAAATGTGCCATCATGTGGTATTTGTCTTTCTGTGTCTGGATTATTTCACTTAACATAATGTCCTTGAAATTTCAAGTTTAACTGGAGTTTTTTGTTGTTGTTAAATTTGACCACCCTAGTTGTGGGCCTCCCTCAGACTCTGGCTTTACTCTGAGATGATGGAAGCTGCTGAAAATGAGTAGAAGATGGAAGAGATGCCAACAGTTTTTATTTTCTTTTGAAGGGATCTTTTGGGTGCTGTGTTATGAATAGACTGTAGCTGGCAAGGACAGAAACCAGGTACCTGTTGTCAGTGAGAGATGGGATGGACATACTGGGGCAGCAGGGTGGAAGTGCTGAGGGGTCTGGGTGTTTTTGAAGATAGAGCTGACTCAATATGCTAACAGGTTGCTTGTGGGGTGGGAGAGAAAGAGGGGCTAAATGAGGACTAAGCAACTGCAAAGATCACAGGAGAAGCCTGTGTGCGTGTGTGTGTGTGTGTGTGTGTGTGTGTATGTATGCATGCATGTACACACATGGTTTGGGACACATTGTTAAGAGATGCCTAGTAGAAAACCAGGAGGAGATACAGAAAAATCAGGTGGGTATATGGGCCTGGAGTTGGGAGAGAAGACTGTACTCATCAGTCATCAGCACGGATGTCACTTCAGGCAGAACACCCAGCTGACAATACCAGGAGGTGTGTAGCCCAACCCTAGCATCTGCAGAAGCCTGGAGGCTGGAGAGTTTGGTGTGCTGAGGGTGCAGCAAGGGACTAAGTGTTTCTGGCTAGGCTACTGTGGTATGAAGGAGATCGGCATAGCATTGAGGACCAGAAGCTGTTGGACATTGTATGCTGGGGGTGCCCGGGTGGGTCTCTGGGTTAGATAGGTCCCTCTGGGGCAGGTTGGAGCTGGAAGGGCTTCGAGGGAACTGTGGCACCAGCCCTGACAAGAAGTACCCAGAATTGACCCTGGACAGTAGTGGCTGGGGACGGGGAGGGAGGCAGAAGTGGGTGTGCGCACAGTGCTGATGGGGCTGGGTAGCAGATGGACGAGGAGAACAGGAAGATGGATGTCCTGCACCTTTGGGTGGCTCTTGCAGAGCTAGAGTGGGGGCATTGTGCTTGTCTCAGAGGAGTGCACAATGTCCCCGCCCACTCACCCAGCACCCCACGGCCACTGTGCTTGTTAACAAGGAACACTTCTCAGAGGGAACATATGTGCTGTTATTTTTAGGTGATTAGTCGCACGTCGTGGAGCGTTTGTTTGCCAGTCGTGGATAAACAAAAGCCATTTGTCAAAATGAGATGCTCCAGCCTTGTCCTGTTAGGCAGGCCAGTTGCCGCGCTGTGAGTTTCTGTTGCATCAGCAGAGAGGCTAATTAGCTCCACAGCTCCTGAATAATAATGGCCACGTCCACTTGGAGGTTTCCGCGTGCCAGGAGCAGTGCAAATGCCGCCTTCTAGAAGCCATGCAAGAGGTCACAGGTGCGTCTTATTGGTCTCATCTTGGAGTTGGGGAAACTGAGGCTCAGGGAGGTAGAGAGACTTTCTCAAAGCTTCACAGCCAGAAAGACGAGGCCCTGGGATCCTCTGAGCTGAATGACCCCAAAGCCTGAGATGGATTAGGGAACTTCTTTGCTCCTCCTGAATATTTGACCTCCCCCATCTTGTGGGCAGAAACTTGGCAACATTGAGCAGCTGGGTTGGCAACTGGACATCACGCCTGAAGAGTTGCTGGGATTCCATACAAGGGATCCCCTCAGTCCCTGTCCAAAGTTACTAAGGTAACTGAGGAAGGGGAAAGCTGAGGTGCTATCACAGCCTCTGCTCAGGGGACAACTGATATGAGTTCTAGCCTAGGTTAAGCTCACAGGGAGTCCACTGGGCCCATGGTCCCAACCAGTGGTGTCCAAATGTAAATTTACAGTTGGCCTTCTCTATGTGGATTCTGCATGCATGGATTCTACCAGTCATGGATTGAACATATGTAGAGAAAGAGTTTCATCTGTACTGAACATGCACAGAATTTTCTTTTCATTATTTCCTAAACAACACAGTGTAACAACTATTTATATAGCATTTACATGGTATTATAAGTAATCTAGAGATGACTTAAAGTATAAGGGAGGATATATGTAGGTTGTATGTAAATACCATGCCATTTTATATAAGGGACCTGAGCATCCCTAGACTTTGATACAACCAAAACTAACCCTTCTTCTCCTCCTCCCCCACCATGAGGATGAGGCATGACTGTATTTTGTTACAGCAGCTTAAATGGTCTAAAACAGAGAGTTTCTATTTTTTCAGGGTGCTTTCTCCCCCATTATTGTGAGTCCATTTCTATAATGGCATTTCCTACTGCCAGCCCTGGCCAACATAGTCTTGGGGAGTGGCAATTTTTGTCATCCTACATGCAGTCCAGGCACCTGGGAAGTTTCTGGCTTTACGTGGTGTGTCTTCTCTAGTGTGCCCATTTCTTGCACCTTTCATCTCCTTCTTCCACCATCTGCCATAGCACTTCTCACTTTGTCTTGGCCACTGCTTTTTCCAGTTCCATAGTATGTTTGTACCATTACCAGGGTCACTTGTGATAGTGTTGAAGCTTGTAAAGTTGATAAAGACTTTATTATCTTATCTAATGTCCTGGCCCTCTTGACCAGACACCCACTGAATCCTGTTCCTGTTCCTGCTAGTGTGTGTTGACCTGATCCTGGGTCTCCTTTGGAGAATTGTCCCATTTGTTCCTGTCAGGCCCAATATGCCCATAGCCGATTTATGGGCATATCCTTAACCCTAGTCACTGGCTCAGTCTGTTTTCTGTTGCTTTAACAGAATACCTGAGACTGGATATGTGGTAAAGAAATGAGGTTTATTTTGGCTCACAGTTGTAGATGCTAGGAAGTCTAAGACCATGGCACCAGCATCTTCTTGTCTTCTCCTGAGGACTTTTTACTGCTTCAACTCATGCAGGAAAGTAGATGGGCAAGTGGTCACGTGGGGAAGAAGGGGGGGGTCAGGCTTACATTCTAACAACCTGTTCTCAGTGTAAGTAAGCCAGTCCTGAAAGACCCAGAGCTCATTCCCATGAGATAACACTACTCCATTCATGTGGGCAGCGCCCTCTTGATGGAAACACCACCTACGGGGCCCCATCTCCCAACACTGCCATTCTGGGAATCAAATTTCAGCATGAGTTTTGGAGGGGACAAGTCATAATTGAACTATAGTCTTGGCTTAATGACCAGGAAGAGAAATAGGGCAGACACTAAGCAGAAGACATATTGTCTTGCAGAGAGAGGCCTGCAAGTGTCCAGGCAAGGAGAATGCTAACCCTCACT
Source organism: Hystrix cristata (assembly GCA_004026905.1). Lineage (NCBI taxonomy): Eukaryota > Metazoa > Chordata > Mammalia > Rodentia > Hystricidae > Hystrix > Hystrix cristata. The sequence goes on from PVJO010004074.1 coordinate 89,629, forward strand.
TTTGCAGGCTCACAGGGCTCAGAGGTGTCTGGAGAACCACTGTTTTGTGAGCACTTCAACCCAGATGCCCTCGTCCCATGTGCTGGGGTTCCAGTCTTCTGACCAGAGCTCTGGCGGTGGCCCGACAGCCCTGCCTTAGGCGGAGTCGCACTTTCTCCGGAGCCTGGGTCTAATTTCCACTTTCTCTGCCTTCCACTGCGGAAGAAGAGAACCCCGTCAAAGGTCAACCTCCTACTTTCCCATTTAGCCTTTCACTGCTGATTAATCATGCTTAGCCTTCTGTTATCAGTTTTCAGATCAATCGGGTTTAACAATAGCCACCCAATTCAATTGTCCTTATGGTTACTCTTTCTCCCGCACTTCTCACGTGTATTGCACCAGCTAATGAGTTCTTTTTCCCAAGTCTCACATCCTTCGTCATCTGTGCCAGGGGCTGTGTGTCTGGCAGCCAGCCCCAGCCGAGCAGCAGGTGGTCCGGCTTCAGACTGTCACCGCACTGTCTGTGTCACTTTTGGACCCCTGTAACAGGCTGAATTCCTGGGAAGAAGACTGTGACGGAGTTCAGCATGCAGTGTATTAACTTAGTCTTCAGATCAGCCCCTGTGGGTGGGAGGGGAAAGAAGCAAGATTGGGCAGAAAGTTGTGACTTGCAGGGCAGCCTCAGAGGGTCCTGTGGGGAGTTCTGAATGTAGTGTGACCCCTTAGAATTGTCCTGAGTGGGGAACAGGGCCTTGCCCTTGGACACCAGTGTCGATCTGTTACCGGATTTGGTCAGCCCAGGGAACAGATGGTGACTATGGGTGAGGTGGCTGTCTTCTGTTGAGGAAATCTCTGACGGTGCTGATGGTTGCAGGCTGCCTCATGGTGGTAGTTCCTACATCTGGAGAAATGGGGCCTTCTTCCCAAAGGTGGATTTGGATTGTATATTGCAGTATCCACCCTACCATCAATAGATTCACTTATCTATAAAACAAAGATAAAAGTGCTTAGCTTGGGCTGGGGATTTAGCTCAGTGATTAGAGTGCTTGCCTTGCAAGCACAAGGGCCTGAGTTCAATCCCCGGCACCACAAAAAAAAAAAAAAAAAAAAAAGTGCTTAGCTCGTTCTTGGTTAACTGATAAGGACTGTACAGATGGTAGCTATTACATACCTTATAGGTAGTTATTTGAGGATATTTATAAGCAATCTAACTTCAACTCAAAATAATTTAAGCAACAAAAGGAATTTTCTGGTTCATTTAATTAGGGAGATAGCTTCAGAAATGAATGGATCTAGGAATTCAAAGAATATCATCGGGATGGGTCTCAATCTCAATCTCTGTCTCTCCCTCTCTCTCCCTCCCTCTCTCTCCCTGCACAGGTGCATGTGTCTCTCCATCCTTAAGTCTTCATTGCTGGTCTCACTTTAGGAAGGCCTCCCCTTCCTAAAATGAAGCTAAAATTGCCCCCAACAGTACCTTGCCCACATTCTGTCATCTTGGTAACACTGGCAGAAGGAGTTAGTGGGAAAACAAAACAAAACAAAACTGTGTTAATACCACTTGGATAAATCCCAGGAGAGGGCACACACTGGGCCAGGCTTGGGTCATGTGCCCATCCCCAGAGGTGGAGGTCTGAAGTCAGCTCCTCTTGTTGGGAAATTGGAGACAGGAGATTACCCAAAGGGAAATCGAGGTGCTGTGAACACAATAAAAGACAGAAGATCCTGATAGAAAGGCTATCTATTTGCTCTCCTCCTTGGAAGACTTTTGCCATTCTCTGCAGAGGATGACAGAACATCAGGTTGGTCTTGCCTGTTTGGAGCATGTGCAAAATTCAAGAATGGGCTCACAAGCTGGGTGTGGTGGTGTATGCCTTAATCCTAGCACTCAGGAGGGAGGCTGAGACAGGATTGATGGGAACTCAAGGCCAGTTTGGGCTACATAGTGAGTTTGAGGCTAGCCTAGAGGATCTCTGAGACCCTGTCTCAAGAAACCAAAAAAAAAAAAAAAAAAAAAAAAAAGGATGACTTACAGGTCTGCAGGCACTGCATGGCCCCTGGCTGCATTTCTGAGCTGCACCAGAGAGGCCCCAGCTTCTCAGGGAAACGGATGAAAAAACACCTGAGGGTCAGACAGACTCAGATTTAGATAAAATTTTGTCTGATCTTGGGGTTAACGGTCTATTGTCACTGAGCCTCAGAACCCAATCAGTACCTTTATCTGAGAAGAGCACCGGATTGTCACCCTGTGAACTAAGCAAGAATCTGTGTGTAAAGCACCTGGCACAAGGCCTGGTGCACTGTTCTCAATGTATTGAACACAAGAATATTTTAAGTTTCGCTTCTTGGCAAGAGATCTTCTAGTTGGGAAGTGGTGGTTGCCCTGGCAACCTGAGATTCTTTGCACAAAAGGTCAGGGACCCCTAAAGACTGGGCTTGCCTTTCTGACTTCTTCCCTGTATCAAAAGCCCCAGGGTTTTAATCTGTCTGAAGACCCCTTTCCTTCTTTGGTTTAAACTATTGATTTCTTGAAGGCCCATAAGATAGCCACCATCTTAGGCCTGGGGATTTAGGTCAGTGGTTAGAGTGCTTGCCTACCAAGCATGAGGTAGGTAGTTTGATACCTGGCACCAAAAAACAACAACAAAAACAAAAGGTAGTCACCGTCTTTTGGCCCATGAATTCTGAAAACTCAGCTTCTCAAATGACCTCTTGGCAGCAGACGCTTTGCTCAGTTAGCCCCAAGGTGTAAATCCTCGTCCCTGGCTCCAAGTCTGATTCTAGGTGGGTTGGGAGACCACTCTAATTTGTCTCTAAATCATCCTCTCTGCCAATTTTGCATCTACTCAATACATAATTATTAGCATCTACTTTTGCTAGCCCCAGGATTGGGCACTAGTGGTGGTGGCTGGTTGCCTCTCCTCACATGAGAAGACAGGGTGGCTGAGGACCAGGCCATGCTGGGTTCCAGGGGACAAGAAGCACAGAGCTGGATGGCTGCGGGAGAGTGCCATCCAGCCACCAAGGGTCCATGTGTTGGAGGCTTGTTCTACAGTGTAGAAACATTGGGAGGTGGTACATCCTATAAGAAGTGAGACCTGCTGGGAAGTCATTACTGGCTCCTCCTCTCACTCTGACTTCCTGTCTTACCACTGGCTTTTGCTGCTGCCATTTTGAGGCCATCTGCTATGATCTGATCCAGCCAAAGGGGATCACCAGAGATGGAATTGATAGAGCTGATAATCTTGGACTTCAGCCTCTAAACTAGAAGCTAAATAATTTTCTTTTCTTAATAAAGTGTCCAACCTCAGATATTTTAGTATAGCAAAGGAAAATAGACTAGTACAAGCCCAGTGTGAAGTAGCAGCCTCTGAGCATGTCTGGCCCTCAGGTATGCTTTCTTTGGCCCACCACTGTTTAAAAATACTACAGTAGCATTACTGTATTATTTTATCAAATCTACTGTGAGACTAATTGCGAGGTGGATCTTTATTTTATGTGACACTAAAAAAGCTCACAAACTGTGACATGCTACAATTGTAGGCTAGCCTCTGTCTTCCACAAGTGATGTTAATATGTGAGAATCTGTGCTGCTTAATGTTGGTAAAATTTAGTAATTACCAATATTAAAACAGTATGGAGGTTCCTCAAAAAATGAAAATAGGGATTACTTTATGATGAAGCAATTCCACTTCTGGGTATAAACGTAAGAGAAATTGAAAGTGGGGACTTGAAGAGATATTTGTATAGCAATGTTCATAGCAGCTTTAAAATTCATAGTAGTTAAAACATGGAAGCAATTTAAATGTCCATTGACAGATAAGTGGATAACCAAATGTGGAATACACATACAGTGGAATATTACTCAGCCTTAAAAAGGAAAGAAATTCTGATCCATGCTACAACATGAATGAAACTTGAGGTCAGGGTGCTAAGTTAAATAAGCCAGTCACATAAAGGACTGATGCTATATGATCCACATATATAAGGTAGATACATAGTCAGACTCATAGAGGCAGAAAGTAGAAAGGTGATTGCCAAGTGTTGAGACAAGAGGGAATAGAGAGTTGCTATTTAAGGGAAACAGTTTCAGTTGAAAAGGGCTCTGGAGATGGATGATGGTGTCAGTTGTATAATGATGTGAGTGTACCTAATGCCACAGAAGTGTACACTTAAAAATGGCTAAGATGGTACATTTTATGTTATGTATATTTTACCATAATAAAAAGATAATAAATGGAAAATATGTATTAAAATTCAGCTGTTTCACATTAAACTCCTGTATGTTAGCGTCTTTTGAATAATTACAAACTCCAGCAACACAGAGTTTACGTCTTTGTACAATAACAGTCAGCTGGAGAGGAACAGGGCTTTCCTCTTTTGTTACTGCAAAAATCTAATTTGTTTACTTTAAATAAATAATACAGTTTCAGGGCTCAACAATCAAAACAACACACAATTGTACGGAAAAATCTAACTCCCACACCTGCTGCCATCCGTGCTGTTTTCAACCCCCTACCACAAATAAACACTTATATTGGTTTCTTGTTTTTTTTTTTTTTTTTAAACACAGATACAAACAAATCTGAATAGCTTCTCTGTAACTCTCTTTCATTTATATTAGATACCAGTTTTGTTTTGATCATTTAATGATGTGTCTAGCGGCTATTTCCAAATCTGCGAAGAGCAGCTGGCCTTTTGGAGGGGCCGAGTCCTCTCCTCTAACAGAAGCCTGCCCTCCACGAGCTTCCTTCTTTGCGAACCAGCAGGCCCGGGGCCTTAGCGTTCAGCCTGGCGGTGAGCACCAGGACCTGTGGGTGGGGACAAAGAGGTTGAAAGTGAGAGGGTGGGATGAAGGAACAAGGTATTTTCTGTTTTTTCTTGGGGTCAGAATGTGTGTAGGTGGTGCATTTCGGGTGAGTGGATCAGGATGCGGAGATGAACAAGGTCTGGAGAGTTCATAGTCTTGTGGGGAGAGCAAAACAAGGCAAATTGGATACTTATACAACCAGATTGGAGGGTATCATGTTGGGCAAATTAACTTAAACATTTTAAGCTTCTGATGTTCCATTTCCCCTACCATTTAGGATTATTACATAGATTAAAAGCAACAGCACAATGCCTGTCACACATAAGCACTGAGTATGTACTGACAGATCCCAAGATAAGGACTTAAGTTTTTTTTTTATGTTATGATAGTACAAAGGCAATACGGTACCCATTCAGTAGGAACCATACTTTGACTTTCGGATTTCCGTCTCTTTCCGGGCTAGTGCTATGTGGTATAATACTCTCATGATTCTGGACAGCAGCAGTGAGCCACAGCTCCAATCGGCTGTGTGATCACAAGGGGAAACAACCCATACTCTATAGTGAACTGTGTTGCTAAGCTATATTTGGTAGGTTAGGTGCATTAAGTGCAGCAGTAACCTCTGATATTTTTTAATTTATAATGCATTTATTAGGGCATAACTCAATCATAATTGGAAAATTTGTATTATCTCTGTGGGGGCACAGTGGAGAAAATAAGACTGCTTAGAGGTGACATCAAGTAGAGTTTTGAAGGCCAAATAGAAGTTCACAAGGTGGAGAAGTGGGAGTAGTGCATTCCCACCAAGGAAACTTCTGCCGTACCTGCAGGTATTAACCCCGTTTCCAAGAGAATGTAACTGAATCTCATGCAGAAGATGTGACCTGCCCAAGGTCACGTATGCAGGAATGCAAACCTATGACCCACACCTGTTCTGTTTTGTCTGACTCAGGAGGTCAATGGTCATCTCAGAACATAAGAGCTGTTGTTCCTAAAACTCTTTCATACTTCAACTTGGATTCCTGAGTTTGGTAGCTGTGGAATATGAGGAGGTCTTGGCCTCTGAATGAAGGGAAAGATTGTGTGGTGCTCAAAGGTGCAGACAGGTAACTCCTCCATTGCTCACCTCTGTTTCCCTGCATGAGCTTCCCTCCCACGGAGGTTTTCCATATAAGGTGGCAATAGGGCTACCAACAGGTTCAGATCTTCATTTGGCCAGTTCAGCCACTAGAGAGGAAAGAGCTAAAGTAGTTTGAGCTAAAGTTGTAGGTAGAGTTTTCACTGGTCAGAATCTGGGTCATGAGACTATGCTTGAACCAATCACTGTGGCTAGGTAAATGTGGTTCTCTCACTAGGCACATCACAGTCAGGTGACCATGAATGAACCAACCACTGTGGGTTCTTTCACAGGTCACAGTTGGGTCACTCCGCCATCACTGGAGCTTCTGCGGTCAAAACCACAGGGGCTGAGAGTGGAGGAAGGAATTATCCTCAAGGCAATATGGGGGTCTTGCACCCTAACTGAAGTCCTTCTCCTCTAACTGAAGCCCACCCTCTACAAGCTTTCTTCTTTGCATCCCTGCAGGTCTGGGGGGCCTTAGAGTTCAGCCTCACAGTGAGGGCCAGGACCTGTGGGTGGGGACAAGGAGGTTGAAGGCAAGAAAGTGGGAAGAAGGAAGGAGGTATTTTCAGGTTCCACTTGGGGTCAGAATGTGTGTAGATGCTCTGAGAGTCTGCTAAAAAGACTCTTGAATTGAGTGGATAGGGATGCAGAGATGAACAAGGTGAAGGGGAGATGGCTGGCTGGCAAACTCAGTGAATGTTCCTTAAAAAAGTCCAGAACAGCCCATAGCCTAGTCTGTGGGAGACAGTTTTGTCCAATAGTCTCTTTCAATCATAGGCTAAGGGGGAACCACACGTTACCTGAGCTGGGGGAGGACAGGGAAGCCCTCATGAAGAAGGGTCAGAAAGACATCCAGCCTGAGGAACCAGCTTGCATAGCAGTGTGGCGGCTTCGACAGTAGAAAAACAGCTGTTCTACAGGTACCTTTATGGCAAGCTCCTTGGATAGGGTCGGGAGCATTCCTGTCTCCTCTCTACACTGTCCTGATTGCAGTTCAAAGTAAGGAGGTGCAATAGAAGAATCTGAGCTTCCATAACTCATCGGCCCAAACGATGAACTCCATCTGATGAGGTCCTTCAGGGATGAGCACGATTAAGCAGGAAGAAAAGGATTTTCTGAAATAGTACCAACCTCTGGAGGGACAAAACCAGCTAGGGGAAGCCAGAGAGGTAAGCCCAGTCCCCATGGCATCCACTGACCCTTTGTACAGAGAAACCTGTGTTTCCAGGGCAACCACGACATCCTGATTGAATACCTCACTTTGCCAGGGAGTGCAATTTAAAACATTGTGGTGTATAATTATTTTGAACAGCCTGTGCATGAGGCCCTGTGTCAGGTGCTTTATATACATGGTCTCCTTTTATCCTCTGTGCATGAGGGGTATCATCCCCATTTTAAGGGAGCCAAGGTTCTTGGAAGCTGGGAAAGTTCCACCAGCATCACATTGTGAGGTAATGAAGCCAAGACTCCCTTAAGTCTGTCTGATGTCCATGCACCTGTTCTTTCAATTGTGGCCCCTTTGATCCTGGGGTCCAGAAACACAGTGGCAGCCTGATGCTCCCCAGAAACACGGCAAGGGGGCATTGCTACCTGTGTTCTGCAGCCACTCAGCAATTGTTCTGATGACACTCAGATAGGAGACGGGCAGATCTTTACCTTCTGGCTGAGTCTCCAAGCCGACAGTTCCCTCCTCTCAAGCCTCTCCTGGAGCTTGGTGCTGCCTTTCTTAGCGAAAGCCTGACAGTTGGGGGCTCCGATGATGGCTCCCTAGTCCCAGTTGCTTCAGTGTGGGGGGTGGGGGTTTAGGAGAAAGCAGGAGCAGACGGGCAGGGCACAGAGCCCATGGCCCCAGAGGAGGTGGGAGGCAGGGAGGAGGCTTCATTAGCCTGTCCCCAGGGGACTTGGCAGCCAGTTATTAAGCGCTCCTGGGTTGGCGAGCTTGGCAGATGAGGGAAGCAAACAATGATGGGAGTCGTGTGTGTATAGAGGGCGGACGTGGCTCTGCCTGAACCAGGAAACCCCTTGGTTTCCTTTTATGCTGGGAGGGCGGAGATTGGGGATCCTGCAGGACCTAATGCTGTCAGCATGGTGTGAGCCACTCCTTGGCAGCAGGGATGGTTGAAGTCATCCTTGGGTGCAGGCTGGGTGCTAGATCAACCCCACGCTGATTCCTATGCCCTTCCAAGGGGTACCCTTACCGAGGGGTCTCCTTGGCTTCCATTGGTGCTGGGCTGGCAGCTGTGGTAGCCACTGGATCCTCACCCCCGTCTTGCCTGTCTCCATGAATCCTCCCAGTTCTATTTGTAGTCTTGGGGACTCTTCCTACTCCCTATTGTAGACCATGTAATTTCCCCATATTCTAGGTAGGAAGATATCTGTTAAGTGGCCCAGCTCCCCAGACCTCTTCTTTTGTCCCTTCCTACCTACCTGTCAGGGCACAAGCAACCCCAAAATCCCTCCCTTCTCCTCAGAGATCCCTGCTGCTGCCTCCTGGATGTCCCCCGGGGCTGCTTCGGGGCTCCATAGATGACCTATCTTCACCATCCCCTTGGACCTGCTCATCCTCACGGTGCCCTGTCTCAAAGAGGGGCTCCATCATCTGCCTACTAGCTCAGGCAAGAAAAGCTGGACTCCCCTCCAAATCTGTTCCTTTTTGGACCCCCCACAGGCAGACTCTGCCAAGGGTCCTCTGCTTCCACATTGGCTCTCTACCCGCTTCCTTCCTCTCTGCTGGCTCTACTTCACATGCCTGCCCTTCCGCCTGCACTGCTTCATTGCCTTGACCTTAGTCACACTGCCCTTCATCTCTGTCTCTCCTGTTTAAAGTTCCCCTTCAGATGAAGTCCATGCTTTTTCCTGGCCCCAGGGATCATGGCCTGTCCTTCTTGCCATCTCTGCTCCTGTATCTCTCTCCTGTCCTTTGCGCATGCCAGTTCCCAGGATGTGCCAAGCTCCCTCCCATCTCTGAGTCATTCACGCAGTTCCCTCTCTCAGAATACCTTCCCACCCAAAACCCACCACTTTGGGTGGTGCTGAGGATGGAATTCAGGGCCTTGTACCTGCTAGGCAAGTGCTCTACCACTGAGCTGCACCCCTAGCTCCTGGTTTTGGTTTTAAATCTCAGCTAACTGGAGAGTGAGCTCAGCTTTTGGTTCCTCTGGCAAATGCTCCTTACTATGTCCTCCTGTCCCCTGCAGGTTTAAGTGTTCGTACTCTGGGTTCTGGTAGTATCCCGCATGCTTCTGCTTCTGCATTGTGGCACTTACCAACTCTGTTAGGACTGTCTACAGGTTTATTCCCATTCCCCGGATGACTATGGAGTTTATGTTGCCATTCCTACCGACCAGCTCCGAGTCAGGCATACAGTTAATGTATACTCAGGGCTGCAGGAAGAAATAAAGTGTCTATCAGCCAATCTCTTGAATGCCAATATGGGGATCTTTTGGTATATTGGTGTATATTGGTTTCCTGCTGCTGATGTAGTGACTTAAACAACACAAAGTCATTCTCTTGCGGTTCTGGAGATCAGAAATCAAATGAGGCGCAAACTCAATGCACCAAAATCACAGGAAGGTGAGGGCGTGCTTCTCCTGGAGGCTGAAGGGAGAATCCATTTGCTTGCCTTTTGTAGCTTCTGGATGTCACTTGGTTTCCTTGTCTCATGAGCTTCTTCTCCATCGTTAAAGCCTGAAACTTTGGACTGAGTCTTCACATTGCCATTGCTCTGATTCTCTCTTCTGCCTCCCTCTTCCACTTTTAGGGACACCAGTGTTTGCACTGAGCCCAATTGGATAATCCAGGATAATCTCTACCTTAAGATTTGGTGATTAGCAATCTTAATTTTATCTGCAGCCTTGATTCCTATTCAGCATGTAAGGTATCCACATATCCACAGATGCCAGGGATTAGAACATGGATATCTTTGCAGGGCACCACTGCTCTGCCCACTGCAGTGTGGAAGAATCTTGAGAAGCCAGTGCGTGTGTGGAGAGGGAGGCTGCTCTGTGAAATTGAAGGAGCTGGAGATTAGGGTAAAAAGACACTGGAGAGCAGGGAGCAGGATGGGTTGATGTAGGTGAGAAGATTTGGGAACCAGAAAGGGTTTGGCTACAAGTAACAGAAATCCAGCCTAAACAGATTTAAGTACACCAGTCCTCTTCATCCACTCTTTTGCTTTCTGTGATTGTAGTTACCTATAGCCAACCAAAGTCTGAAAATTTTACAGAGAAAATTCCAGAAATAACCACCTCATATGTTTAAAATTCCACACTGTCCTGAGTAGCATGATGAAATCTTGCAGCATTTTGCTCCATCCTGCTTGAAATGTAGTCATCCCTTTGTCTGGTGTCTGTACCGTGTAATATGCCATCCACCCAGAGTCATTTAGTAGCCGTCTTGGCTACCAGATCAACTGTTGCGGGATTGCAGTGTTTGTTCAAGCAATGCTTGTTTTACTTAATAATGGCCTCAAAGCCCAAGGGTAGCAATGCTGGCAACTTTATTACAGTATATTGTTGTAATTGTTCTATTTTATTACTAGTTATTGTTCTTTAATCTCTTACTGTGCCTAGTTTATAAATTAAACCTAAGTATTGGTATGTATTTATGGAATTATTTTCATGTATTTATGATAAAAATATATACATAGGGTTTGCTGCTTTCTGAGGTTCTGAGCATCCACCAAGGTTCTAGAACATGGCCCTGTGAATAAGAGCAGAATGCTGCACTGTAAGAATTTGTTGCCTCATGGAATAAAAAAAGGCAAGAATTCTTCCAGGTCCAGTTTGGTCAAGGTTCAGTTGCTGCCCTCAAAATTCTATATTTCTTTATCTCACTTATCTGTTCATCTCGAATTGGCTTCATCCTCAGTCCATGTGAGATGGGGATGGCAGTCGCCATTGCTGCCTCCCAGTCCCCAGGTTTCGGTGCCCGAGGGAAGAGGGGCTGCTGGTCTCTGCCAATCCCACGGCCCTCCCTTGTCTCTTTCCAGCCAATCACAGGACGACTGTTGGCACGAATTGGATTGGGTTTCATCCAAGTTATGGGTAGTAATGGGGAAGAGTGGGCTCCCAAAGGAAATTCTGGATACTGTTTTACCAGATGGATGATGCCCCCCACTGTTTCCTGGGGAGCACTGACTGAGACAAGGCCTGGATTCTGTTTCTGGATCTGTTGCTGCTTTGCTGTGTGGCACTGAGCAACTTGTTAACTTCTCTGGGCTTCACCGTAAAATGAGGGGGTGGGATTGGATACTCTCTAGGGGACCTTCCACCTCCCACAACCTAGCCACTTGGAGGCTTTTCCCATCTGTTTAGTCCATCTGTCTTTTTGTGCCTGTAGACACTAGTAGTAAAAATCCTTAGAAAACCCAGCAGGCTTTCTGCAGGGAAAGTTGTGGGGAGGAGAGCTATGTTTGGGATCTGCATCAGGGCTAGAGTGGCACTAGAGAGGCTTTTGTTTTTCACATGAAGTGCCGGGGAGTGGCCATTCTCTGGTTCCTCAGAGAATGTGGGGCCTGAGAAAAAGGTCCAGGACTATCAAAATGTAGTGTTGTGTTTACCATGGGTGAAGGCTCACTCTGCTTCATGTCAAGCTTAGTATGTGGCCAGCATTTGGGGCAGCATGTGAATTTTGGATCACTGTATGGCTGAGTTTAAGACCCAGTTTGCATGTGGGTTGGAGGTGGAATTAGAAATTTGTCAACGTAGACAGGGCAGGTCTACAGGTGACTCAGGGTCGTGTAAAAGTGGCTTTGATCACATCAAGCACTTACTGTCATTTAATATCTTATACATTTTATTTATTCCTTTGTTTCTTGTCTATCCCCTTTGAGTAGAATGTCAACTCCATGAAGGCAAAGACTATTCTCCATGGTCCACAGATAGCTCCTAGATCAGCGTGTGGCACCTTGTAGGTGCTCAATAAATGGTGGGGTGACTAAGTGAGCGAGGCAGAGGTGCATGCATCTAGGGGTAGCTGGTGCCGTGCACATTCCAGTAGCAGTTCCCCAAGTCTGCTGCCCTTTACAATCACCCTGAGAGCTCCTAAAAATACCAATGCTCGAGATGCACCCCACACCAATTGAATCAGAAGTTGCAGGACTGCAGTCAGGAATCATCATTTAAAAAAAAAAAGACTCTCCTAAGTTATTCCACTGTGCTGCAGAATTTGAGAGCCACTATGTCCACCACACTAAGTGCAGGGGGGTACATTCCATGGGAGGACTTGCATACACAGTGGCCTCCACACACGTGGGAGGAAGGAGTGGAACTGGAGCTGGCGCTGCAGTGGGGCTCAGGTTCTGGGTGGTAGGATGGAGACTTTTTGTCCTAGATATCTATCACATTCTCCGGACACCTGCCACGGAGGTGATTACTTTGCTATCACAGAATGGATTTTGGCCGCGAGTCAAGACGAGCTCTTGCTTCCCAGCTAAATGATGGCAAATCAATTTGAGGTCTCGGCTGGAGCTTCTGATTAGGGCTGGCAGCTAGGGAGCCTCTGGCTATCTGAGCCAAGGCAAGGCTTGGCTCATCCTTTGGGAGGGGATAGCAGGCAGAAACTGCAGGCCAGTTTTGGAATCCAGCAGCCCAGCCTTCTCTTGGGGTACAGGGAAAGCCTTGAAGAGTTGCTGTATAAATGGGGGGGGCTGCAATTTCCATTTATTTGGACTAGTAGTATTAATTGTCTTAGTTGTCACTCATTGAAAATTTGCTATGTGCCCAGCATTTTACTAAGTTGTTGCAATATCTGGGCATTGTAGGTCTTACTCCTTTTTATGGAGTCCTTGAGAGATGGTGAAATAAAGTGCTCCGGATCAAATGGCTTCAAAGTTTCAAGCCAGGGTTGGAACCAGGTTGTCTGGTAAAAATCCAAATGTTTTCTCTTGGTGCACTGCTGTGTGTTGGTTTGCATGGCAGACTCTCAGCTCCCATGAGCTTGTCTGGTTCAAGTCTGAAAGGCAGTGCCCAGTCCAGTAGATAACCACTGGGGAGAGTCTGCTGAAGGCAAAAAGGAATAAGGAAATGTTTGCTGAATGGTTGGATAAATGAAGGAGTGTTGGTCCGGAGAAAGAGCTGCAGATGGGCTGAGGTATATACTGTATGTATACTGAGGTATATATGGTGAAGTAGGCAGCCTCAAGGGGGCCCAGTTCCCAGTGAGCTTTCCTGTAGAAAGTCATGCTTTGTGTGGTGTCTTCCACACTAAATCAGAGCTGGTCTGGTTGATCCTCAGAATACTTCAGAAGTGATGGATTGTGGTTTCCAACACTAGGTCACAAGTGACACTGCAGTTTCCGCCTTGTTCTCCTGGATAACCCCCTCTGGGGAGGCTAGCTGTCGTATTGGGAGGACTTTCAACAAATTCTACAAAGAGGCTTCCCCAGAAAGGATGTCTCCTGCCAAGAGCCAGCACCAACTGCTAGAAATATGCCTGATCCTTCCAGGCCGGTTGAACCTACAGATGAGATTGCTGCTCTGGCCACCATCTTACTGGTGACTTCATGATGGCTCGCAATCTAGAACTAGCCAGTTAAGTCATGCCAGAAACTGTGACCCACAGAGACTGTGAGAGAAGATTAAATATTTACTGTTGGAAGCCACTAAGTGTTGGGGTGATTTGTTATGCAGTGACAGATAACTGGTACAAATTGCTAAATCTGTTTTGAACTGAAGACTCAAGAGAACCTCCAGAAGGAGGCAGTTATTCCCTTCTGTCCCCCGACTCTCTTGTGACCTTTACTTCTCAGCTTGTCTTGTATGGTTAAAAGACACAAGACAGATTTGGTTTCAAATCCAGGTTTCCTAATTCACTCTTTGGATGACTGGAGGGATTTTATTATAATGAATTCTTCTTTTTATCCTTTTCATTTCTTCTACTTCCTTTCCTCTCCTCCTATTCTTATTTTTCTTCACCAGACTTGCCATTATAATAGCAATGGCTATTAATTAAAAAAAAAAACAAACAAACTGCGATGTGCCATACACTGTGACTGGGGATCTATAGATCGTTTATTTAATTTCTTCAGTGACCTTGATGGTAGTGATAGTGGGGTTGGACATTACTCTACTTATTTTTTTAAGCAGATAATGAAATGAAGGTCTGGAACAGTTGAGTCACCTGCCCGAGATCAGATGGAAAGAATCAGGATTTAGAGCCAGGTTATTTGAGTTGAAAATGTCATTCCCATTGTATTCCTCCAAGTCTCAGCATTGTATTCTTCCAAGTCTCAGCTTCCTCGCATGCAAAACAGGAATAATACTGACCTTATAAATTGCTGTCAGGATGAAGAGAGGTGGTGCTTTTAAAGCAATTAACTCTTTTTTTTTTTTTTTTTTTTTTTTTTTGTTTTGTTTTTTGGCGCTGGGGATTGAACTCGGGTCCTTGTGCTTGCAAGGCAAGCACTTTAACCACTGAGCTAAATCCCCAGCCCCTAAAGCAATTAACTCTTGTGTATGGCATACAGCAGGTGGTTAGTGAGTGGAGCTCCCTTCCCCTCCCTCTCCTTATGTATATTGATATGGGTTGCCTTAGCCTTCATACTGACATGGCTGTGTCAAGTGCTTCTCACAATGAGAGGAGCAGGGAGCCGATGTGGCCAAGAGCTGCTGACCCCTGAGCCTTCCCCAGGCGGGGTAGATGATTTGTGTCTGGAGCACATGGAGATGGTGACACCCGCTCTGATGCCACCTACTGAGCCTATATCATTTGCTGGTTCTGTGCTTGGAGCTGGCAGGTGTCCTGTCTGAGCTCGTACAGAGAGGAAGGGGTGGAGTCTGCATACTCAGGTCAGTACCTGTGGAGAGACTGGGTGTGTAGAGATGTCTCCAGCTGCAGGATCCCAGCTGAGAAAACATTGTCCTCAGGGGGTGTTGAATCATTTCTCAGATCAGGCAAGAAACCCCAATTAATTACAAGTGCTAAGTGAGTGGTCTGGAAGCAGAGTTTTGCAGTCAATTAGAGAGATGCTGGAGGAGGTTTCATTAACCCTCTGCCTCCTGGCAGCTTTCAATTTAGGAGTGAAAGCTATCTGGCTAGACACTTGGGACATTCCAGCAACACAGAAGGAATTCCTGGATGGCACAAGAAGGTGGATTTGATTTTAAATCCCCTTCCTGCTCCAGGTTTCTTGGTTTCCAGGTGTTTTGATCTTGTGGTGAGATGGTGGTCATGATCTTGAGCCATTTTGGGGCTAGCCCATGCAAAGTGCTGTTTGTGCTTTTCCTGGGTGAGCCAGCCTGGAGCACAGACTGCCCACTGCAGTCTCCTCAGATACCTCACACCCAGAAACCCCAAACTCCCATCTTCCTTCAAAGCCGTCCCCCATCCAAGTTCCAGCTCTTGGAGAGTGGTACCATCCAAGGTAGAGATGCAGGCAGTGGTCCGGACATCCCTTTCCTCCATGCTCCCCACATCCAACCTTGTTAATTTGTCTTCCTATCAATCTCTCCAATCTGCCTGCTTCACCTCATTCCAGTAAGGGACGGGGTCTACTGGGACTCACCCAGTGGGATGAAGAGGAAGTGGAAGCTACTGAAAAACATTAGGGTGTCCTGGGTTGGGTTGTTTATTGAGGAGGGAACTGACTCTCTGGAGGACAGTGTCTGGAGTTCTGGGCAGACAATACAGATGGATTCCCAAGCAACCCCACCACCCTCATGTTCTCTTTCTCTCAAATCTTCAGTTTTGGAAGGCCTTCAGTCCTTGGAGGAACTCACTATTGGCCTCTTCCCCTGTGCAGACACTTCCTCTACCACCTGGGACCCTGTGGGTAAGAGATTTGAAGCTCTGATGCCTCTGAGCCCCTGCTCAACTCCAGCATTTTGCAGGGAAGAGAGACTTTTGACTCAGTCTCTGTGGAGAGCAGCTTCTAGGACACTTAGTGATCCCCCATCGCAGTATTCATAGCCTTTTGTAATCCCTTCCCCATAAGTATGGGCAGGATCTGTGACAAAAGTGATGGGACATCACTTCTGTGATTAGGTTACATAACATTGCCCCCATCTCGCTAGAAGACTCTCTCTATCGCCTTCTTGGCTTGCACGTGTCAATGAAGCAAGCTGCCAGGTTTTGAGCTGCCCCAGTGGAGGATCCCACAGGGCAAGGAACAAAGGACTGTCTCCAGTTGGACAGCCAGCAAGGACCTGAAGCCTCCAGTTCAATAGAACTGAATCCTGCCAGTAACCATATGAGCTTGGGAGTGAGCCTTCTAATGAGACCCCAGCTCTGGCCTAGACTTGCCTGCAGCTTTGTGAGGGACCCTGAAGTAGAGGACCCAACTAAGCTTGTGCCCTGACTCCTGATCCATAGAAAATGTGAGATAATAAATATGTGTTGCCTTATAGTGCACTCAAGTTAGGGAGCCATGTACAGTGACTTACAATAGAGTTTACAAAGTGTCATTCATTGAATGTTTGACACTCGAGTGATAAGCATGTGCATGCAGGACCCCATTTACTCCTCATGATAACTGCAGAAGTCACAGCAATTATTATTTCACTTCACTTACAAGCAAACATCCAGAGGGGTTAAGTGTCTCACTCAGGCTCATTCTGCTGGGTGACAGAGCCTGTCCACACCCAGTACTGTTGGAGCAGTCAGCTGTGATACTCTGGTAGATGGGTGCAGCAACAGACTCTGCTCTGGTCAAGGGGACTGTATCAGGGTAGGTTTTATGGAGAACATGACATCGAACTGTATCTTGAGGCATTTGAGGAGTGTGCCAAGGAGAGGAAGGGTACCATTCATTCCAGGCAGAGGGGAACAAGATCTGCACAGTAATGCAGCATGGTATATGTGGGGTTTTGGGGCACCTGGAGCAACAAAGTGGGTATGGGTCTGACCAAGCAGGTTGGGATCATGTCGCACAGGGCCATTTTGACCATTTGGATGTTATCCGATTGGCAAATTTCATCCTACACCATTGGACAGTGTTGGGCAGGAAGCGAGTGACATGGTGTACTCCTGCACTTTAGATAAACTGTCTAGGTGGGGCTGGCTGATGGAGGATGGATGAAGGAAAGAGGTCGACCAGTATATGGAGACCAGTGTATAACAGCAGGAAGTGGGGAGAAATAAGGCCTAATACAGATAGGGGTTGGGGTTGCAAGAGTGGAGGGGGTCTCTGATCTGGTCAGAACTCTTCAGCAAGACCAGAGAAGTGTCTGCGTCCAGGAGGAATGCTGAGTAGTGTCCTCTGTGTATCCCCAACCTCCTGCACCTGGTCTGGCAGAGGTGATGCTCCATCAGTGTTTTCGAGGTAATAGATCTTTGCCCTCTCATGTGACTTCATGGCATTCTCAGGATGCCACACCCTAAGGAGGCTGAGAATGGTCAGAAATGGGATGAGTCTGTGGAGTGTCAACCTGTTCCTTCCACCCTCTGGGACTGTAGAGTTGACACAGGGAGATGGAGCAACCCTGGAATCCTGGGACCCAGCCCCAACACTGGGCTGTTGATTTTTGGAGTCATTTCTACATTGTCCTGGCCAGAAGCCGGGCAAAATGGAAGATTTTCTGGGGTGTCTTTGAGGTTTGTAGGTTGTCTCCCTTCACTGGTAATGTGGTGCCTCTGTTTATTGCTGGTGGTGCCGATAGACAGAAGAAGGCAGGCAGAGAGCTGCTGTATAAGGTCTTTTTCTTTGTTGTCATGGTTGGTTTTGTACATCTTAGCATTTGCGTCATACAAAGGGGGGAGCGACAGCCATGGCTTTAGGTCAGGTTCAGGGGGGCATGAGGGGGTGGCCCTCCCCTCCCCCCAGGCACTGACACATTTAAAAGAAGCAGAGCAACAAGGACACAGCACAGATGTGGGAAAGGGTTTCCCCTGCATGAGCAGGATGGTCTATCTCTCCTGGGTCTCAGCAGGAGCCCCAGCCCTGCCCCAGGGCCAGCATGATCACCTCCCATTCTCTCCCCAGTGAAAAGAGTGGAGCAGCAGGAGTGGGGACTGGAGCAGGGGACACTGGGTGGGAGGCATGTCTTCAGACCTGGGAGATGTCCCTCACTGGAGCTGTCTGACTCCAGCTCCCCTATGCGACCCTAGAAGAGTAGAACAGTTGGACTCCTGGGGTTGGTAACCCTTCTCTTGGGCCCGAAAAGTCCCCCAGTTTAGCCACATGCCTTTGGGATGGTTGCTTTGCTGACCAGCTGCCCCACTTGGAAGAAGCCCTGCGCTGCAATACTTCTAGCTCTCTTTCCCATCCTCCCACTTTCTCAGTCTCTCTCACACACACCTGGGATGCCCTCTTGACATCCTGCTTCCATCTGAAGCACACTACAAAGGTTTGCTGTTAAGCACACACTTCTGGGCATTTTTTGACCTGGAGTAAAAGACATCCGCATTTGGAAATCCTGGCCCATCACCAGTGCCCAGTACAGGGAGACTCAGAGAAGCCCCCTTCCTTCTCTCTGGTGAAGAATCCCAGAGACAGGAGGAGCCTGGGTGGCTCTACCCAAGGGCACACGTGCCCACATGGGTGGTGCATACTCCATTGCATTTCATTGTTTTCAGCCACCTACCACAGATTACTTCTCCCTTGTGTGTTCTATGTGTGTGCTGAATTCTGGAACTTCTCCCCCTCTCAGTATGTTACATGCACATTGTCCCATTTCTGTTTGACACACTAATCCCTCTTCCCATCCGGTGGGCCACATATACCTTGCGTGCCAGGTGTATCACATGAACACCCCTTCCCCTGTTAGAGCATCCTCTGTATATTTCGTCCCCTTACAAGTGTGTTGCACACAGACATCCCCTCTGGCTTCTCCCCACAGTCAGGTCTGTGTTAGAAATGACAGTAATTGTGTCCCCCTTGATCTGACAGTAATCACTTGCCAGTGGAGGAGGCAGGGATGCACCAGGCAGAGATTCTTGCCCTTGCCCCATCTCCAGGAAGACCTCAGGTCCTGCTGCCTTGGAGTAGGAGTCTGGGAGGTGCACCCAGATTAAGCCAGCCCAGGCTAGAGGGCACTGGGGTGGGGCTGAAAAGCCCAGATCCCACCCTGCGGTCCAGTGGGGCTGTGGAGATCTTGGGGATGCTGTCTAAGGGGCTGGGATATTGTGAATGGCTAGGTTCCCTTGCTCATCTACAGCTCCCTGAGCCTTAGTCTCTGCCATCCATTTGGCACCTCATGCCCTGGCATTGCCTTCAAGGTCTCAGGGTCCCCATCAAGGGGGAGACCTGTCTCAACACTGTTGTCTGCCCCTGAATCCAAGTATGACTCACACAAGGGGACTGGGGAAGGTGGGACCTCTCAACTGGGCCCTGCTTGTCTCTGGCCCAGGACCCCAGGGCTTTTGAGAATGACCATCCTGCCCAGGTAAAAAGACACAGACAAGCAGACATCAGGGGTGCAAAGTGGCTCCCCATCACAGACGCAGGCACAGACACAGACATGGCCCCCTGAGGGGCCTGACACAGGCACACAAAGGGAGGGTGTGGGGGCAGGGGAGAAGGATAAACCCAGGGAGCTGGAAGTGCTAGGCCCCTGCTCCCCAGAGGAGGGACGGATCAGGGGACTTTTCTGGTTCCCTAAACATATGGATTGTTTTGTCTCATCTTTAAAGTATTGCAGTCTAACTGATATGGCTTTAACTATTGGAAACGGACAGAGAAGACACATGTCTCTCTCTGAAATAAAAGCATAAATCCACTAAAATGGAAAACCTGCAGAATGCAAACTGGGGCCAATAGGCAGGAGCTTCAAGGGCAGGCAAGTCGCCCCCTCCCTGGCCCCTGCTTTTGGGATAGGCCCTGATGGGGGCCCAGCATGGCTTCCTGGGGCACTGCCTGGGTCTGTCCCAGTGGAATTCTGAGGACCTCAGGCAGGAACCCCCCAAGGATGGGAGGACTCTAGGCAAAGGACAAGGTCTCCTGTCAGATATGGCCACCTGTAGTCAATGGTCTGAAGACTGGGGGGAGTGTCTTACCCACGTTCTTTCTTTCTAAGCACACATCCATGCACACAGCTGCTTTTTCAGACCCATACAAAAGAATATGACAGTCTTAATACATCTGGCAATTCTTTCAAACACACACTTCTATGACATCTAACATATACTCATTTCTCTCGACACACATGCCATTTTGAAAACACATGCATATACAAGCTAACACATGCAATCTCTAAACACATAAGATGGCTATCAAATAGGACATAATCACAACTCAAACATACCACCTCAAAAAAGCACACATAACAAGGCTGCCTAACATATATAATCTCTAACATGGAGATATGACTAACACACACACACGATCTCAAGATATACCACACTCCAACCACACATACATGCATAGAGTCTCTGGACACACAACAGCTGATGCCATCTCTGCTACACACTGCGCCACACGTAAACTCACACTTTCCTCTTTCATTTGCTATTCCCCCTCTGCCCTCACTCCGTTCTCACAAAACTGGCTGAGTAGGTGGCTTGGCAATTTAGGGGTGGGGGGGGCAAACGCCAGTCTCGTACATCCCAGAGGAGAGTTTGTTCTTGGCTAATGGGATGAATGGACTGATACCTCCTATCAAATGGGAGTTGGCTTCTCTCCAACATCCGGGGCTTTGGCCAGGAAGGGTCCTCTTGGGGACCATGGGGCCCTGGAAGCACATGGACAGGACAGAGTGGGGAAGAAGGGTGGATTGGAATGGGGGCAGCTTGGTCGCACCAAAGGAGGATCCCATGGCATAGACCATCACTGCCCGATGGCTCCAAGTGTTTTTCGGGGCAGCCCCTTGGGTGGGCAAGCTGGGCCCAGCCTGGCAGTGGGGTCCCAGGACCTAAGTGGAGTGAGAGGGAACAAGGGATTGCCCTATCCTGGGCTCCTCCACAGATGTGCTAAAGTCCAAGAGGCTATTTGGAGGGACCAACCTGGCAGGGGCCATGCCTCTCTGGGCGGGGCTTGGGGAAGGGTGTGCTCCTGGGCTGGGTGTCACCAGGAAGAGGGGAAAAGGAGAGCCCCAGCCTCCTGCCCAGATCCTAGCCTGTCCAGACCCGGGGCCTCTCAGGCTAGGTCCTCATGAGACAGGCTTACCCTGACTCCTTCAGAGCGGGCCCGTCAGTGCCCCTGCCCTGCCCTGGAGACCCACTGGAGGGTCAGAGGCCAAAGGTCAGCATGCTGGCAGGACTGGAATGTGTCATTACTTTGGCTGGCTGGGGACGGTGGTCCTCCTGGCAGTGGGGAGCATGGAGGAATGTATGGGGGGTTACCACACTAACATAGACTTTAGGCTTCCAGAGGGAGCCAGCCAGTGCCTTTGGCCCTGGGTTCGATGCCCCCTTCTGGAGGAAAGCTGTCGTTCCTTTTCAGACGACTGTCCTTGGGAGTAGGGTGGGACTTGATACCCTGGGATGCAGTGGGTGTCAGGGAGTGC
The DNA here is from genome assembly GCA_004026905.1 of Hystrix cristata. NCBI lineage: Eukaryota > Metazoa > Chordata > Mammalia > Rodentia > Hystricidae > Hystrix > Hystrix cristata. The sequence continues at coordinate 110,921 of PVJO010004074.1, forward strand.
TGAGGGGGAGGAGCCCTTGGCCAGGAAAGGGGGGCAGAGGCCAACTGAGGTTTTCCCCTTCAGAACTGAGACTTAACTGAATAAAAAGAAAAGAAAGAACCAAAAAAAAAAAAAAAGTAACAAGTGGAGTGCGGCTGGAGCAGGAGAGCCCGTTACTTCTTGAACATGTCCTGCAGCGGCCCGGGCAGGTATTTGAGTACCGTGTCCAGGATGCTCTCCTCTTCTTCCTCTTCCTCGTCCCCGCAGCCTGCAGGGATGGCCTTCTTGGGCCGGGTCAGGCTCCCCTCGCAGGGCTGTTCGAGGGCTGCCTTCTCCTCTGCCTCCTTCTCCTCCTTCTTCTTCAGCCCGTACTGGGGGAGGGGAGGGCAGAGAGGAGTATGAAGGGGGAGGTAAGGAAAGAGCTGGGTCTCTGGGTCATGCGTACTCGTTTGATGTGGCTCACGAACTCGTCTTGAGCCTCAGTCTCCTCGTTGATAAAGTGGAGTAAAGGCTGCCATCCTCGCAGGACCATGCTTGGTCCTCAGTAGGCAGTTACTAGGGGAGAGAAGGTGACTGGGCTTTCCTTTAAAATTCATACCTGCCCTTAATAACTGGTTGCTCTTTTGAAATCCCAAAGATCCATAGGACTGGAGTCAAATTTTGGTGACATCCCCAGGCTTGAACCAGTGGAAGACTGCTTATAGTCTAGATGTTTTGCCTGGTGCTCCCAGACATGCACTGAACTGTTTGACATAGACGGCAGCCCCACATCCATGGGGAGTGATGTCTAACAACAGTACCAGGTGCTCAGGGCACTCAGGGATTTTCTCGAACATCCACAGATTCTGCATTCCACACACATTTGGCCCCAAGGGTTTTGGACTTACAGCACTTACAATGTGCATTATTTCGTTTAATCCACAAGTCATCCTTTAAAGGAGGGGTTCTTGTGATGCCCATTTTTCTGATGAGAAGAGTGAGGCTCAGAGAGTACTATGTCTAAGGTGAAAGCTGGGATTCACGGGAGCCTGACATCAGGGTTTCTGGGGACCAGTACCCTTCTCTGGGTGCTGACCTTGTCTCGGATCTGCTGCCGGACCTTCTCACGCTCAGCCTCCATGCGGGCATGCTTGGCCTTGCGCTCCTCTTCCTGCTGCCGCAGAGCCTCCTGCCGCTCTTCCTCCTTCTTCTGCGCATCGGGGTCCTTCTCCTCCTCTCCGCCCAACATTTTCCCCATGTCTTTGGTGGCCCCTATGGGAATGGTATAGGGAGGGAAAGTGCAGGGTCATGTGGGGGATAGAGCTGGGCAGAGAGGGAACGAGTGGGCTGAGGAGCCCTTCCACCTGGGTCAGGACCCTCACTGGGGGCATATGGTACAGGGGAAGGTGGTGTGGGGCTTACCTCCGAGGGCCTGCTTCATGACGAAGTCCATGCTGCTGGCTCTGGTTAGCTCTCTCTAGCCCACGGCTGAATCTGCACGCTGTGCTCCTGGCTGGCCCAGCTGGGGAGGTGCTTCAACCTGGAAAAGAGGAGGTGGGAGTCACACAGGAGAGGGCTCTGCCCAGGCAGGGGTCCCACCTTGATGCAGACACAGAGACCCCTAGTCAGAGGTGAGCGAGGAGGGGGAAGCAGCAACTTAATGAGTTCTTGCTATGTGCCAGAAACACGTGTACTGCCAAACAGCTTCTGATCTCTATTTTAAAGCCTTTGTCTTGAACACATTGCTCTAACTTGATCGAAACCAGGAGTATTGGAATAAGCCTGGAGTCTGGGGTCAGACAGAGCAGTGCTTTTATGCCCCCTCATTCATTATCTGCTGTGTGACCTTCAGCAAGTCACTTAACCTCCAAGCCCCCAGTTTCCTCCTCTGTGAGACAGAAATGGCAGGGCCTCCTCTTCCAGGGCTACTGTGGAGATTGGAAAGGATCCATCCTGGCCCTCGCATCAACCCGTGGAACGACTGGCTGAGCATGTGCTTATGGCCCCAACAAATCAGCGGTGCGTGGAGAAATGGGAACAGCTGGCTTGGAGGAGCATACCCAGACTGTGGAAATGAGACAAATGGAGAAATCCATTATTTTTATTGCAACATACAAGTAAGTTTTGTGTTTTGTAGCTTAATATTGATTTTTATTTTGAATTACACATGGGGAGCATTGGAAACATAATCTTCTTGGGGTTTAGGGCCTTCAAAGTACTTAGCACGGGCCTTGTAGGCACTCTGCTAGTGTTTCTGTCCTTCCCCTCTCCCTAAATCACCAACTTCCAGTTTTTATTATCTTTTTATTGTTATATTTTTCCCCTCAGAACATTCAATCCAAATAAAATCTTAATAGGAATCTCAGTATGCAAAATATGTAAAAATGGAACTCTTCCAGTGGTAATGGTGGGAGAGGAAGGATAGAAGCCTGGAGACGTCTCCCTTGGATTCCTTCTTACCATATTCCTTGAGCTGTCCAGCACTCTAACTCAGAGTCTTTATTTTAACCACTCAGTTTTGGTGGCTCTTGAACAGACAAAGCCTTCACAAATCTCTTTCCAAGTGTGACTAGGGACATCCACGGGGTGTCCGAAGTGCAATGTGTTTTGGTGGTCAGTTGAGGCTGGGCCTACTCCCAAGGCCTTTTATCTCACACGGCCTTGTAGTCTTTCTGATATGTGAGGCAGAAAAAGAGGATCCTGGGAAATGGTGGCTGAGAGGCCAGGCTGGATACTGAAACCAGGCATAATTCAAGGTCACTGGCTGTTCTTTGGTGGATTTTCCCCATTTCTTTCAAGATGAGAAATCTTATTTTCAGGCTGAACTTTTTCTAGTAAGGGGACCAAGAGCATATCTGCATGATCAGACCACCTGATAGGTTGCTTTGGGGTAGAGAAAATCATGATGTAATGGGGGAAAATCCTCAGGGGCTTTGGCACAACAGGCTCAGAATCCTAGATTTAATATTTATTGTCTTTGAGTCCCTGGGAAGGATTCAGTTTGTTCGCTGCAAGATGGGGGAGTATGAAGTCTACCTTGCTACGGATGTGTGCAGGAGAAGCAATACTGATCAGCATACTGGTGGTATGGTAGGAGCTATTGCTGACTACATATTTATGTAGACTACATTTAAGCCAAGAAAGGAAGACATTTCAGGAAACATTAGGGAACCTACCCTGACCCAGATATCTGAGTTTGAAAGTTACTCAGATCAGTCAAGATGTTTTCAATTGATTTAAAACCTGGGGAAACAACTTCGTTATAAGAACAGGACATGAACAACATAAGTGATTTCGGGAATTCTTGAGTTTCTTCCCAGTGTTTACATGGAGCTCAAAGAATTAGCAGGTGGTAGCAGAAGGTGCAGGACTCTAATTCAAGGTGTTTCAAATGGGTAGGCGGGACACCTGGGCCTCAGCACCAGCCTCGCCCCTTGATTTGCTGCGTGATTCTGGCAAGCCTCTCT
>PVJO010004075.1:0-114231 GCA_004026905.1 Hystrix cristata
GCCCTCCCAAGCTCGAGCCTCGGCATCTGAAATTGCCACGTAAGTGGGCTCCTGCCCAGCTCCTTCCGGTGGTGGCCTGTCTGTGGCCAGTCACAGAAACCAGAGGTCTCAGAAAAGGAAAGCAGTTTCCAAAGGTTATTTTCTATATTGATGTTTCTCAGAATCACATGTGGAAATCAGCTAATTACATTTTCCCTCACTTTTTATTTTTTATTTTTTTGGTGCTGGGGATCAAACTCGGGGCCTGGTGCCTGCTAAGCGAGCGCTCTACCACTGAGCTACATCCCCAACCCCACCCCTCACTTTTGAAAAAACAAATGATGACTTTGAAGACTTGATGTTTTCAAAGTACAATGAAAATGTGCTCTCTGTTCCGAGAAGCGCTTCATTCTGCACTAAACGTTCGGATGTGATTTGCTCTTCAACGTGGGAACAGAACCGGGATGAGCATCACAGTGATACTCGGGTCTCATGGGTGTGGCTCTCTTCCGGGCTCTGACACACAGGTGTGGGCAGGCCGACTGCAAGTGCCTGAGTCAGGAGTCTTTCTTTACCTGATAAAAATTAAGTTTTGATCATTCTATCAAACTTCGTTTTACAATGAGGTTGTCTCCACTCCCACTCCTACATCCAACACTTCCTGGAGACCTTGGTCTTGCAGGGAGGTGGACAGACAGCTGTGCGCCCATGTCTCTGCACCCAGGGGATGCTCCACGCGCCATGACCACCATGAGCTACCAGAAGAGTGTGTGGACTAAGACTAGACAGGATGGCTTCAAAAAGTGTTAACTTTCTTTTATTTTTTGAAATAATACAGTGTTGATCTGGAAGGCCACTGGGTGATAGACCAGCTAGGACTAGGAAGAGCAGACTGGCAGTGGACCCAGACGGGCGATCAGCTCCAGAGAAAAGGATGTCTGCGAGTGCTCTACACAGTGACCATGGAAAACCCACAAGTCCACCGTAACAGATGGGGGGTGGGGAGGAGCCCAACCTTACAACCAGGGCCTACAAAACCAACCGACAGTGGAGACCCTGGAGTGTTAATTCCTTGCAGAAAATCTGATAAGGAGAAGGAAAGAGTGAAGTCTTCATCCCTCCTACCCTGCTGTGCAAATTATTTCTTCCTAAATGAATCGTATTTGACAGGGGGATGTTCGAGATTGAGGAGTCCCCCCTCACAGGAAAAGGAAGGCCAGGAGTAGGAAGTTGCCATGTGCAGTCCACAGTGGGTCATCCACGCTGGCAGAATCCACCCTGTAGAGACACCTGGGTGACTGGCAGGGCAGCCATCACCGCCTGAAGGTGGTAAAACTCACCACATCAGTGGGGGATCCAGTCCCTGCACCCCTGGTGGGATGAAGCATGAGGCACACTCTACCCTGTATGCTAAACTCACATACAATGGGGCCACTGGAGCTTATCTCCCTTCAAGCAGGAGGGTCCTAAGAAGTCCATGACATGAGGAGGTGGTGGGAGGCATATGCAGCGGGCAGCCCTGGGCCAGCCGACCTGCACCCCGCAATGTGCCAATGGCAGAAAAAGAGGGCAGATGGTTTAGATGGAGAGAGACACAGGCACAGATCTACTCAGGGCTGTTGTGGGTGCTGACTCAAAGCCACCACCATGAAAGTACATTTCTGAGACCAATGAAGATGTGTGACAACAGATGCGTCTCAGATCCCTCAGGTACAGCTGCTAGACATTTGGGTGGGGCAGTGGTACGGGGGGGTGTCCCTGGAGGAGGACACCATGTTTTTGAGAGACAAGGACTGAGGTGGCAGAAGGGATGTGATTTGATGATTGGGACTTATCGAGAAAAAAAGAAAAAAATGGATAGATGGATGGCAGTAATTTCTTGGATAAAATTAAATCACAGCCAATGAAAGAAAAAAATAGATCAACTGGACTATATAAAAATTGGACTATATAAAAGAATCAAAGGATACAATCAGTGGAGCAAAAAGGAAACTCACAGAATGGGAGAAAATATTTGAAAATCACACATCTGCTAAGGAGTTAATATGATGAATAGAGAACTCCTGCAAGTCAACAACGACTGTAACAAAAAATCTGATTAAACAGCAGGCAAAGAACTCGAGTAGACATTTCTCCAATGAAGACACACAAATGGCTGATAGGTAAATGCTCAACACAGCTGACCATTAGGAAATGCAAACTGAACCAAGGGACATGAGTTCACACCCAGGAGGATGACTACTACAGAAGAACCAGAGAAAAGCCAGTGTGGGGAGGACTTGGAGAAAGTGGAGCTCTGCGCACTGCTAGTTGGGGGAGAAAACTGTACGGCTGCTGGAAAACAGCATGGCAGCTCCTCAGAATTTTTCTATGACCCGGAAGTTCTACTCCTGGGTACATATGCAAAGGATCAGAAAGCAGGGCCTCAAAGGGGAGTCTGCACACCTGGGTTCCCAGCAGCACTGCTCACAACAGCCCGAGACAGAGGCAGCCCATGTGACTGCACGTGGTAAAATGGAGACACAAAATGTGCCCATGTGCACCAAGGAGTATGTTCAGCTTTGGCAAGGACCGCAGTACAGATACACATGCCATCATGGATGGACCTCAAGACCACCCGGCTTGCCAGTCACAAAAGGACAAATGAGGACAAATATGATGTGACTCAAAGGCAGTCTCTAGAGTCATGAGACCCATAGAGACCAGAAGTAGGATGGGGGTGCCAGGGTTTGGGAGTCAGTGTTTATTTAATAGGGACAAAGTTTCAGTTTGGGAGAACAAGAAAATTCTAGAGATGGATGGTGGTGATGGCCATTCAACAATGGGAGTGTGCCTCATGCCCCTGACCTGTGCACTTAACACTCAGCATGGCTAAGATGGTATATATTATCAAACTTTTACTATGACTTAAAAATTAATTGTAAAATGTAGTTGTAAAAAGGAAGAATAAGTGGAGCACATGTAGGTTATAATTTGCCAGCCAGCTCCCCAAGTTGGTTGTACAGCTACCTTGCTCAAGGACTCCCAGTGGCTCCCCATTGCCTCTGGCTTCACTGCAGCCTAAGAGGCCCTGGAGAGTGTGGGCCGTGCCCAGCTCTCTCACCCCGTCTGGCCTTCCCTGAGTGTTCTAGAGGACAGACAGCCAGGGCCTTTCCACTCACTGCCCCTTGCCCAAACTGCTCTCTGCTAAACCCTTCCCTCTTCTAAATCTCACCACCTTCCGGATCATCCTCTCAGTAAAGGGTCCATCCCTGACCTGCTTGTTACTGTCACAGCATCTCGCCATATGTGAGTGTGCTGCAATCAACAACCACAACTCAGATGGATTAAAACAAGAGCAATTTCTTCTGTTTCTGGAGGCCAGAAATCCGAAATCCAAAATCAAAGTGTGGGCAGGGCTGTGCGCTCTCCAAAGGCTCTGGGGAGGGCTCTTCCTGCCTCTTTCAGTTTCTGGGGGCTCTAGGAGCTCCTTGGTCTGTGGCCTCTTGGCTGCTGTCCCTGCCTCTATGGTCACAGGGCCATATCTGTCTTGTATGTGTTATTTCCCTCAATTTTCTCTACAAAGGACACTTGCGATGACATTTGGCCTGCTTGGATAATTTAGGATCATCTCCCTAGGTCAAGACCCTTAACTGCATCCGGTCCTCCCAGACCCTTCTTCCTTAGAAGGTTACCTTTATAGATCAGCCACTGGGATCTTTGGGTAGCCACTATTCAGCCAACTGCACTCTGTGTGTGTGTGTGTGTGTGTGTGTGTGTGTGTGCGCGCGCGCGCGCACGCGTGTGGGTATGTGCATTGTGAAGGTTCATCTTGATTGTCAACCTAGCAGATCAGTAAAACACACTTCTAGGTCTGCCTGGGTGGGACATGGGAGTGTGGTCCTGGGTCTATATCTGGCCCCTAGCTCCTTCCTCTTTGGTTCTTTCCTGTGCTGTACTTCCTGGCTGAGCAGCTTTCTCCCATCACACCCTTCTGCTGTGATGTTTCTGCCTTGGACCCACGTAACCACAGACTGAAATCATAAGCCAAAATAAAACCCTCTTCCTTTAAATCACAGTGTTAGGTATTTTGCCCCCGCAAATGAAAGGCGACTAACACATGTATGCATATGTGTGTGCACATTATGTTTGTGATGTACAGGTATGTGCATGCATATCAGGAGGGCAGTGTTCCAGAGGGCCGTACCAGCCTGCTGGAAGCAGCCACTGCAGAGCAGACACATGCCCAGGCATGGACACTGTCCCCTGCACATGACGACCAGGCAAGAAGGATGCAGGACACTGTAAATGTGGTGGCCAGCACACTGGCAAGCAGGCTGCAGCCCAGACCCCAGCAGCCCCGTAACTGCAGACCCCAGCAGTCTCAGCTCTCCGCAGCCCTAGACCCTGGCAAGTGTAAAACAGACCAGAAGCCAGACCCCTCACTCCTGCACCCTCAAACTCTTCCCAACCCAGAGAAATCCAGGGAGCCGCTGCCTTGAGCTCATGGGGGCTGCAGCTGATCAGCCAACCTAGCCTGTGATGAGCTCGAGCTCTGCCTGGGTGTGGCAGCTTGCACAGCGCCAGCCCACTGTGTCCACCAGCTCAGGCCAGCTGCGTCCAGCTCTGGGAGGCTCACCCAACAGGCCGCGTGTGTGGGTGAGTTCCTGCCCAGCCAGAAGGTGCCGGAAGGCATCTTCCGCACGGCCAGCAGCCCACAGTGGGCTGCAGGCGCGTGGCAATTTGGGGCTAATTTTCTCCTCCAAAGAAGTTGATCCCATAATCTGGTAAATACACTAATCATTGCCACACTGTTCTGAGCCGGAGCTTATGTGCTCAAATCCGGGGGGAACAGGGCTGGCACGGAACGAGACCTCGACCACCGGTGGGTAGAACGGGAGCCAGGAGACACAGCTCGCAAAGCTGGCAGCAAGGGAGACTCAACCCACCGCTGAGGACTCGTCGGAGCACTCAGGACTATGTGGATGGGGGCTTACACAGGCCCCTACACGCCTGGCTGGTGCTATTATGGAAAAAGAAACTGAAGCTAGGGGAGCAATACTGAGCAGCATCCCCCTGTCAACCACCCTCGAGATGCTGGGACCCCAGGCCCGCCAGCTGTCCCCTTGCTCCCCCAATCTTGTCTCCTTTTTATTGAAGCAGAGAATGAGTCACTGCAGAGAGAGGCAGAGGGCAGCGATTCACTGTCAGTAGATGCGCCATTAAATCAGAGGTGGCCAGAGTGACCTCATTTTGCTTAGTCTAGTCAGTTTCTTGTAAAACAATTTTTAAAAACTCAATAATAACCAACACATACAATGGAAATATTTCCTAGAAAAATCTCCTTTCTAGTTTTGCTCAAAAAGATGAGACTATGTGGTCAATGCTGCTAGTCCTGTGGGACAAGTGCAGGCTGGTGTGAGGATGGCCGGCTGCTCTGCCGGGGGCTGTCACCTCCCCATTGGCATCTACAGAACTCTGTGATTGGGACCAAGGTAGCAGCTGAAGGAGAGCTTGGGGCGGAAGTGGCCTTCCCAGCACTGAGATGGTCTTAGTCGCTTGGCTAGATCCCTCACTCTTGCACCCCCAAACTGTGTGTGACCCAGAGAAATGCCATGCAAACTACTGTTAACCCTGTGGCCTGTGAACCACAGTAACTTATGCCTCACACTTCTGGAGACCAGAAGGCTGAATGAATTTCATGGGATACATACATTCAGGCCACAGCAAAGGGGGTCTGGATTGTGAGTTTGTGTTGTGTTTTGAGAGCTGATTTCCATCTGGTTTTCCTTGTGACACACTGATTAAGGCCTTAACCTCATGAGGGGACACCCTGGGCGGCAACCTGCACAACAGTAGGGGCAGGGTGGAGAGGAGGGTGGAATCGGTGTCTCCTTAGCATTTGGGACATGGGTACCCACAGAATGAGGTCTGCACTCAGTGCCTGGAGGAGGCCCTTGCTCCCCATGAAGTCTCTGCCCTGATCTTCCCATTACTCCAACCTCTCAGCAGCAGTTTGAGTTTCTGGCAACAGGAGCAGTTCAGTGGGGCTGGGGACAACCCAGAGGAAGGGGCTGGGGGAGGGAAGAGGGAAGGGACATGTTCCAGGGCCCCCAGGCCCTCTTGAGGCTATGCTGGGGGGCAGGATATGTCCCTAACAACAAGCAAGCAGCCAAAGCTGATCAAGGCTGGCGCAGTGGGTTGTATGTGGCCCTAAAACAATGTGGCACATCTGCATCTCTGGAACCCATGAATGTGACCTTAGCAGATAAAATCTTTAAAGATGTAATTAAGTGAAGGGCCTAGAGATAGGGAGGTTATCCTGGATTACCCGGGTAGGCCCTAAATCCAATGACAAGGATCCTTATAAAAGAAAGTCAGAGGGAGACCTGAGAACCAGACACGGAGGATGAGACCAGGTGAAGATAGAGGTAGAGATGGTTCCGAGCCCATGAGCCGAAGGCGGCCTGCAGTCCCTGGAGTCAAGGGCAGGAAGCCGCCTCGCCCAGAGTCCTTGGAGGAAGCTGGCTCTGCTCCCCTCTTGCTTTCTGAGCCGGCTGCCAGGACATGTCTGCCACTGTAAGCCACCCAGTTTGTAGTCATCTGTCACAGTGTCCTGGGACATGAGCTGTGTCTAAAGAGGATTCATGGAGTTGAGCTCAGTCCTGATAGCACAGCACAGAGGTGTGACAAGCTGAGGGCCACTACGGCTGAGTGGGTGGGTAGAGGCACACCCAGGCCAGGACCCTTGCTGACCCCAACACCAAGCCTTTATGGGCTGGCCTCTGAATCCTCCCTGGGCTGCTCAACCTCTGAAAGGCTCAGTTTCCCCACCTGTACAGGGGGACAAGAGTGCCACTTGCCTCTGAGGGTGCCTAGAGACTCGAGGTGGCCATGTGGACAGTCTCTTCAGCACGGTCGTGACCTGGGCCACCTGGACTTTGGGTGGGGGGCACCCTGCCCCGGAGTCTGAGATGTTCCAGAGGGCTGAGTGCACACCCATCCCCGCCTCATGAAACACAGCAACAGATCATGTGCAGCAGCTTTCCAAGAGTGCACTTTTCTACTCTTCGAGTTCCCCACATTTTCCCTGTAGGCTATAGCACCAGGCTCCGGCCTCCCTGCAGCGGGAATGTCCGTGACAAATCCAGGCCCCAGATCAGGAGCAGAAGTGAAGTGCGCTTTCTCCCTGCCAGCTCAGCATGGTGACAGTGGAGTCCGGCAACCTGGGCACCTGTGTGTTGAGGACGGGGTGGAACATCAGAAAGAGTCTGAGCCTTAGCTGGGAGGGGAGCTGCCTGCTTGAGGGCACTCGAGAGGAAGAAGGGATAAACCTCCACTGTCCAAATGAACAGCCATGTCCACTCTGGGGCTTGTGTGTTACAGCATCTGGCATCACTGACCGACACAGTGTCTGATGTAGTGGAGGTTCTGCGAGGGGCAGCCCGGCCGTTGGCGGGCAGGCAGCGTGTGGGTCCCTGCCCTGGCTTAGGCTCTGCCTCAGATTCCCACTGGCTATGACTTGTCCAAGAGACTGAGTTGCAGGCTCTTTTGGGAAGTTCCTGGGCTGGAGAGAAGACCAAAGTGCCCTGCATACTATGATGGGAGAGATCAGGGGACGGAGGCTGGGGACTGCTGAGTGTCGCAAGCATTCTGGAGGGAGACCCCATGTCACAGGCATTTCCAGTTGCCTGTGGGGTTTGCTAAAAGAACACCAGACCGAACCGTCCTGGTACTTTCCACGATGAACCCTGACCTCAAACCACTCTGCCTAGAGATGGGCAATTAGGCTGCCTCAGAGATAAATTTCTATGGCTAAAAATGCCCATGGGCCCTATAACTTAGACTCCTGTTCAATTCGAATTTAAATCCGTAATTGAGCACTGGGGAGAAATGTCCAGAGTGGTGATGGCATTTGAGGGAATAAGGCAGGGAGGGAGCGACACAGAGCCATTTAGCAGTGACTCTGGTGGAACGAGGCCCTGATGTCACGGGAACCACATTTACAAAGTGAGCAGTGGTTCTGTGTGGTCTCTGGGGATGGTGGCTCCTGCTCCTTGCTGGCTGGGTGCCTGCTGCCCATGGAACGGAGGCCTGGAGGCCACTCTGTCCCGCACCCCTGTCTTCTTCTGAGAAATAGCAAGTGACACAAAAGGGGCATGGATTTCCTAGAGATTTATAGCTGGCTCAGGACTCATCGCTGCTGAAGGTGTTGAAGAATGACCAGGGCCCTCTGCATGGCTAGAACAAAGCAGGGACAAGCCCTCAGGTGCGAGAGCTGTAATTTCGCTGGCTTATTCATTTTTAATTGGATAAAGGCCACAAGCTAAAAAAAGAAAAAGTTACTTTGCAAGAGAGCTAAGTCCCCTTTGACTCGCTCCCTTCCTATCTCCTCCTCTGAGGTGACCCTGTTATCAAACTTCTAGAAGTTTCACGCAGCGTTTATGTTCCCTGGGAAAGCACTGAGTATAGAAATAAATACAGCATTTTTGCATACTTTTTTATTAAAAAAAAATAAGTGCTGCTTGTACTTGTCATTTAAGAGTATGCCCTGGGGATGGCTTTGCATCTGTGTGTATTTACTCTTTCCTTTCTTTTAAGTGTCAGCATGGTGTATTTCGAGACAGGGTCTCACCAAGTTGTCCCAGCTGGCCTGGAGCTTGTGACCCTCCTGCCTCAGCCTCTCAGAATGCACCACCATGCCCAGCTTCTGCATAGTTTCCAGTCACTTAACAAAGATTTATTGAGTGCTTGCTAGGTGCTTTCTGTTGCAAGTGAGCAAGAAAGACGAAGCTATCTATGATCCCCTGGGGGAGACTGACTACCACAGAACATAAACAGAAAACTATGCTCTGCTGCAGCGAGGGCTGTGAATAGAGGACCCAGTTTAAGGGGCTGATGGTTGAGGAGGAAGCACACAGCAGGTGGGGAGGGCAGAGGTGGGCCCTGGCCAAGTCTCTGGTGACCACAGGGCTGTGCAGAAGCCAGAGTTTCACTGACCTTGTTTCAGAGATAAATATGCTGGGGGACTTGCCATAGGTCTCAAAGGAAAGCCCTAGTACCTAAAAAGTTTCGGGGTTTTTTTTTTTTTAAGTGAAAAATATTGTTTTCTTTTTTTATTTAAAACGTGAAAAAACTTTTTTTTTTTGAGACAGGATCTTTCTATGTTTCCAGAGTCTCAAGTAATCCTTCTGCCTCAGCCTTCCCAAGTAGCTGGGACAACAGGTCTGTGCCACTGTGCCCTAACTCTTTTTGGGGCTGCTGGGGTTCAAATCCAGCACCTCACGCATGCTAGGCAAGCGCCCTACCACTGAGCCACACCTCCAGCTCTTATTAAAAATTTAGAACTTATGATAGATATACATAAAATGTCCCATCTTAGCTATGTTTAAGTGTACCGTTTGGGGGTCTTAAGCACATTTACACTGTTGCGAAGCCATTACCACTGTCCACCTCCAGAACTTTCTCACCTCCCCAAACCAAAGCTCTGTCCCCGTTGAACACAGACTCCTCAGCTCCCACCACAGATGTAGGTACCACTATTTTACTTTCTGTCTCTCTAGATCTGACTGGTCTGGGGACCTCGCGCCCGTGGAATCAAATAAATTCCTTCCTGTCTAACTCAATGTGGCAACTCCTGGTATCTGTCCACCCCTTTCCAGATACTTCATAGCCTGCAAACCCAGGAGTAAGTGACAAGCCCAGGGCAGGGCCAGCAGTCCTCCGCATGGCAACCTGCCCCAGGAGCAAGCGCCATTGTCCTGTTGCAAATAAAGGAGAAAGTCTCCATGGAAGCACAAGCCTTCTGCGGCATGCTCGGGACAGGGCTGAGCTTAACCACGCTGCGGGAGGACAGTATGGAAATCTGTCTCAGCCCCGGCCAGGACTCTGGCCACCGAATCCTGGTGTGCTACGATGGTTTCATTAATTCCTTTCTCCACGCAGGTTTTCACCAAGCAACAGCTCATGCCTTCTGTCAGGACCTACACCTAGACTTCACACACAGAGAGGAAGGAGAGGACTCCCTGCCAGCAGGGATGACGGACAAGTATTTGCTAATCAAACGTCTACACCGAGCACCCCATGAAGGGGCAGGCAGGGTCACGGGCCCCATCTGCTCGAGGCCAGAATCTGTGGAGGGGCAATGGGCTGGGGATAGTGCTGGCCTCGGGGTACACGGCCAATTCAGGCCATTCTATCCAGAAGGCTCATCAGAAACACTTGGGGAACATTAACTGACAACAAACAAGATTTCTTCCTGGAGCAGATGCGGTCAGGCGAACACAGGAATTAAAACAAATCACCAGTGACCCCACGAGGGTGCCGGGAGCTGCAGGGGCTGAATTGCTGGTCTAATGTGGTAATAATGCATGCTGCCCACCACCAGGCCTGAGGGCTGAGTCACTGTGAGCTTGGTGACCGACACTTCTCAATTTCGTCTCGGGAAGGGCCCAGAGGGCTGGAGCTAAGCAGCAAGCCGGGCTGGGACCCTGCAGCAGTGTGGCCAGGCCCTCCAAGAGCCCCTGACCCCGTTTCCTGTCTCCTGCCCCGGGAGGAACAACACACAGTGCTCAAGAACTACCCACGCAGGGGCTGGGGATTTAGCTCAGTGGTTAGAGTGCTCGCCTCGCAAGCACAAGGCCCTGAGTTCGATCCCCAGCACCAAAAAAAACCAAAAAAAAAAAAGAACTACACATGCAGTTGGACATGGATCTGCAGTTTTCCCATCTTCACGGCACCAGCTCGCGACTTTCAACTGCCTCACATTCAAGTGCCGCCTGTGGCCAGCACCACCCCTGCTGGCTCCCTCCTGGCCAGCAGCTGGGGTGGAGGAGACCCTGGCACACAGTCATCACTCACTGACTGGCAAGGCAGGTGCTGAACTAGCCACTGTGACCACTCCCAGCGCCACCGACCCAGGCTCCCCACACAGACACAGTGCACTCGGATACCTTCAGCTGCTCTCTGTGGGTGGCTGTGACATTCATGCTGGAAAGGATGTCACACTTCTGGGCAGATATGGACAAGCCCTCTAGGGTCGGTGCCACGTGCCTGGGTCCTGCACTCTGGGTCAAAGTGGCGGGAGATCATTTCCAGGCACGTCCCGGTGCCTCAGCAGGCCTGCGGCCATGGGGCTCATTTCCCCCAGGGCCAGACTCCTGCAGGGCTGCCCTGCCTGCTGTTCCCAGTACCCTTCCAGCCCCCCAGGTCTCGCTCTCCCTCCTTGCTTTGCTTTGAAAATATGGTGCAGATGCACAGCGGCCTCTGCTCAGGGTGGAGCACCGGTTGCCCCTCAGGAAGAGGGTTTGGCTCTCTCGCACACCTGTCTCACCTGCGCCAGCTCAGAGTGGCTCCAGATGACCTGGCAGATGCGTACCCAGATAAACACTGTCACCCCACGTGGCCCAGTCCCTGCCCAGAAGGATTCCTAAACAATCGCAAACAGAAGGTAGTGAGGATTCCCCATCTTTAAGGTTGTTGCTCCAACCAGTAAAAAGAATGGAACTTAAAGCCCTGAGTGTCATCTCTCAGTAGCCCACCTTTCACACCCTGCCTGCCTCGCCTGGCCTCTGATGGACTGCCTTTCCTTCCAGCTTTCTGCCTAAGCCCCCTTCTTCCTCTGTTCCTTTTCCCCTTCCTGTAGAGTCTGCACCATAAAAGACACCGCATCTGCTAAGACTCTCCCTCTTCGGCAGGTGAAACAGGAAGGAATGCAGGAAGCAATTAACTCCATTGCCAACCGACCGACTGATTGCTGGAGTGAATGAATGAATGGATGGATGGAGGCTGGATGGGTGAATGCATCACTTTCTACACATTTTGAAGATGCCAGGTGGAAATCTGAGCCACCCCTCGAATGCCCAGACACATGGCCCTTTATCATAAGGTCAAGACGGAAGTTCGCTGGGCTTGGTCTGTAATGGAGGAACCAACTTCTGCAGGGGGAGTCAGGGTTTCTGAGGTCGCTCTGTATGTCAGCGTGGCCAGGAGGCTCCTGGGCCTCGAGTGTGGACAGCATCCTCAGAGTCTGTGTCCCGAGGCCTGGGAGGATCAGGGAGCCTCTGCCCCCTCGGAGTCCAAGAGTCCCCATGATAGTGCTCAGTGGGCACAGGGGACATGTACAGAGCCTGGTGAGGTGGGAGACAGGCACTGCAGAGATCTGCCTGCCTTGTGACTGGTCCCCTCCCTTCTCATACCTGAGCTTCACCTGCCCTTGGGAGCCACCCCTCGCCCTCATTCTCAGGCCTTGTGGTCAAGGGGGTGCTGAGTCAGCCCATCTCCAGGGAGGGTGTGGCCCAGGCTTGGCCAATCAGCATCTCCTTCCTGGGGAGACTCTGGAGAACAAAGCCAACGCACAGGGAATGAGAACTGTTAGAGTGAGCAAGAGTCCGGGGGAAAGTGTTGAGCACCTGGATCCAGCCAGGCCTGAAGCTGGATTTTCAGATAATTGATCAACAAACTGGATGCTGAGCCAGTCTGAATGGAGCACTGGCAGTTGTACAGAAAGTCCCACAGTAACGCAGCTGGGGGAACACTGAGGAGTGGGTACCATCCCTAACTGACCCCCTCGATGCTGAGCAACCCTATTCCCCTCACCTCGTCCAGGAAGTACCACCATCCTCCAATCAGTGATGACCTTTGCTTTTCAAGGACACTCATCTTGCTCAGTGGGAGCCTCTCCCAATCCCTCAACTACTGCCCCAGGCCCACTCCAGGTGGAGACCCTCGAAGCAGCTGCCTGCCTGCCACTCAGCCTGGCTGTGCATCCTCGGGCAAGGAAGTCTCCCTCTCTGTGCCTCAGTTTCCTCACAGAGAAAAAGAAGCCAACAGGAATGTCTGAACTAGCGGGGTGTGGTGGTACACGCCTGTACCCTCAGCACTCTGGAGACTGAGGCAGGAGGATTGCAAGTCTGAGGCCAGCCTGGGCATGTGCCACCATGCCTGGCTATCTTCTATTCACAACAGGCAAAAGATGAAAACAACCCTGATGTCTCTCACACGGTGAATGGATATACACAACATGGTCCATCCACACAGTGGAATATTATTCACCCACCAAAGAAGTGGAGCACGGCACAGATGAGCCACAAAACCACAGTGCCCTGCGACAGCAGCCAGACTTGTAAGGCATGCGTGGTGGCTCCATTCATATGTGACACACATTCTGGGATCCAGTTTCTGGAAAGCAGGTTAGTGGCTGTCAGAGGCTGGAAGGAGGATGGAGAGTGACCGCTAATGGAGATGGGCTTTCCTTTTGGGGTGAAATGTTCTACAACTACGTAGTGGGGATGGTTGCCCAGCATTGTGAATGTACTTAGTGCCAGTAAACCGTGCACTTTGAAACAGTAAAATGATAAATTTTATGGTTTGTGTATTTTTCCACCATAAAAAGGATAGACCAAAAAGAAAAAAAATGTATATACACACATGACAAGATGTATTGCTAATGGACACCTATAAGCAATAAAAGTTCATGAACACACACTTCATTATGTTAATATCATCCCCTTCTCCCAGGGCAGCACTGCCTGACTTCTTCCTTTGCCTTCTCCACATTCCTGATTTCATTTGTGACTGACAAGGATTGACTCAAATCAAAATGAAATAATACTCGTGTAAAAGCTGCTCACAGTTACGCAGGGGGTCGAATTTACACTAAATCCCTAAAACTCCCCAGGAAGAGGGGCACACACTCCCCCGTGGACACCTGGGTCTGCAGGGCCTCAGGGTGAATGCTGGTCTTTGGGGGAGGGCTGGCTCACCGGTTTCCTCTGATGCTGGCCAGCTTTTCAGTCTTGGGGTTTCCAGCCCCCTGGGAGGGTGGGATCTGGGAAGAAGCCAGCATGGAAGGTTCCCAAGGCCCCCAAGACCTCCCGACGTCTTGAAGGGAGTTGGCTGGGCTCATCTGTTCAACTGACAAACAAGAATTCACTCACTTCCTGTGAGATTCTGATGTTCTGGGGTCAGCGTGACGCAGGGCACGAGATGGAGCCCCGGACCCGAAGGCTCAGGCTGGGACAAGAGACACTGGGCAGCGTGTCCATGTTTTACAGGAACTCACCAAGTGGCAACGCTGTGACGATCAACACGGCTGGGAAGGCTATGCCATGTAGGTAAGGCGGGCAGGACAGGCTTTGGAAGAGGTAACTGCGGGAAAGGGAGCCACGGTGAGCACAAGGGGGAGAGTGTCCCCGGAGAAGAGAAGGACTGTGCAAAGGGCTGGAGGCAGGTTGCATTCCTGGACCCTCAAGGAGGCCAGAGATCTAGCCACGCCAGTGAGGCATGAGAGGACAGGCAGGTCGAGCAAAGGCTGGGACCAGAGGGCCTTATGGGTGGACATCAGAACCAGATCTTAGGACAGGCATGGTCTGCCTGGAGCTGTGGGAGCAGGCGAGGAACCTGGGACAGTTCCCCAGGCAGGAGACAAGGAAGGTGACAGTGACCAGACAGCAAACTTCTCAGCTGTTACACACAAGAGTAGGAAGACTGGAGTGTGCAGTGGTTAGAGCATGCTGCTGAGGCCGGACTGACACAGAATCCCAGCTCAGCCACTGTGACTCAGAGCCTGCTACCTTAACCTCTCTGTGCCTCAGTTTCTCTGTCTGATAAATGGGGACAGTGTTCTGATGAGGGTTAGACAAGTCAGTATGCACAGTAAGCAATGTGTGTGTGGCCAACCGTGGTGAAGGCAGAGCGGAGCAGAGGGAAGCACACCAGTAAGGCTATCCAATGCAACAGCCTCATTTGGGAGGGATCCAGAAACCACAGTCAATGTGCCAGGAGGCACCAGGCAGCTACCAGGCACTGCCTGTCCCGGTACTGCCCTGCACAGCTCAAGCAGCAGCTCTCTGCCTGTGGCTTGGGGCTTCCGGTCAGCTCAGGGTCCAATCATCTCCTCCCCTTCTCAGAAGCCTTGACCCAGCCCCATTTCCAAGGCCTGTGCTGGAAACTGGGGGTCCCGGCTGGGCAGAAGTAGGCCAGTCCCGCCCTTGTGACACACACAGTCACTGGGGCAGGACGTGTCTGGGCACACTGTGGTGAGTCCTGTGTGGGAGTCCCTCCTTCAGGGGACACAGCCTGGCCTGGCTGGCAGTGTCTGTGCCTCCCATGGCCACCAACACAACAACAACGTCAACAGTAACAGCTCTCCTAGTGCATACAATTTAGCTCTTCCTGCTCTTTTTTGGGGGGATGCTGGGGATTGAACTCAGGGCTCTGAGCTTGCTGGGCAAGTGCTCTACCACCAAGCTACATCCCCAACCCCTGTTCCTGCTCCTTTTCCCAGGCTTTGCCTGTACAGACGCTCTTAAGCCTCACGAGACCCTAAGAGACACGCGCTCTTCTTATTTCCTCTGTGCAGATTGAGGCACAGAGGGATTGAGCGGCCTGCCCAAGGCCACACAGTGTAAAGTGTCAGATTTGGACCTGGCTCCTGGGGTTGTGCTTTTTTAGGGCTGCTCTATCGAACCTCCTACTTCACAAGAGAAGTGGCCTCCGATGTGGTGTCTGCCTCCACCTCCCAGCTTCAGCACAGGCCCCGGCCTGACCATCAGCAGGTCATACATCATTGCTAAAATGCCCACAGCAACAGAAAGAGGCCCCATGACTCAGCCCAGCATTCGGAGCCCTCTCTGACCTGCGGCCTCCGTCCTCTTCATCCTCCCTGAGTTTCTCACCATTTCCCAAACATTTCTACATGTTTCCACTGCAGCCTTCATTCTCACTGTGCCCTCTGCCAGGGATGCATTGCATCATCAGAATTCTTACTGAGTGCTCAGCGGTGGGTGGCGCTTTAGCTCATGAAGCACCACCTTTCAGGGCAGGTAGTAACAATGACAAGGTACTGTGAGAGGGTGTCTCCAGGTGTCATGATTCAGGCAGGGAAGGTGAGGGGAAAGTGTGGGTGAGGGGTAGGGGTGTGGCACACTCTGGAGACCAGGGAGGCAGGACGAGGGTCATGGTGTGGCGCCGTCTATCTCTGGAGGTGCAGGTGTGCCACGTCCCCAACCTGTCCCAGTAGCTGGCTCCTCCCTCTGCTCCCTCAGCCCTGAGAGTTGCTTCCTGATCTCACCTTGCCCTCCAGGGTGGGGACAGTCCCTGCTCCTCCCCATAACCCCCGGGCTCTGCCTGCAGGAGGCTCCACACAGGAGAAACCCGTGGAGAGGATGTTAAGGAGAACTGAAGGTCCTGGCTGGAGGGACGTGAAGAGCTTACTAGTGGGTAGTTTGTCTCATGGGACCAACCTGCAGACACCATTTCTGGGACCCCATAGCCTCAGGCAGTAACTGTGGCTTTGTATATTCCTTCCCTGCCCCTCTCATCCCAACTCTACTACTGTTGGCATATACATACTCCAATTCCCAGAGCTGACAAACTCCATCAATTAAAGATCCTACAGGGAGGGCATTTAGCACAGGGCCTTCTTTCAGTTCATTTGCCAGCCTAACTACTTGTATCACAAAACCCCACAAAGGGCCTTCCAAATGCACTGAGACATGGGCAATGGGTGTGAGGGAGGCTGGCGGAGAGGACTCAGGGTCCTCCTGTCTCAGTTACTTTTCTCTCATTGCTGAGACAAAACCAACACTCCAAGTTGAGGGAAGAAAGGCTTGTTTAGCTCAGTTTGTAGAGGTTTCAGTCCACAGTCAGCTGCATCCAAGGCAGGGTGGCATGGCAGACTGGTAGAAGGCAACAAGGTAGGCAAAAAGGGGCTAGACAAGCTTCTTTCTGCTCCTTTTATCGTATCTGGACTGTCAGGATCAGGGCGGTGCCAAACCAATCAGTGGATTCATTTAGTAATCACACACCCTTAATCCCAGCCTCACACACTCTAGATCCAGCCACCTCTTACCACATGAAGCTTTGGAGGGGGGACATTTAGGTACGAACCCTAACACCTCCTTTCAGAGGAATCAGTTGGAGTGTCAGAGGATCCTGTGCCAGAAACTTCCAACATGGAAATGTCAGTTTTCTTGGCTCCTGCAGAACTCATCTGTGTAGCTGGGGGCTGGGTGTACAGCTTCATCTTTGGGTCAAGACGGATGGCTATAGGATACAATCCAGTGACTTTGGACTCACCCAGGGCACTGGCCAGACCCAGGGTAAGACAGATGAGTTTTGAAGGCAGCTTAGATTTAGACCTCCCTACGGGGCCCTGGGCTACTTAACCTCCCTGAGGTTCAGTTTCATCACCTGCAAGATGTAACACCTACTTTCTGGGGTGGTCACTATGGAATACGTCTTTGGGCTTCTGCTTTGAACCAAGCACTGTGCTGGAAGCTGATCTCGCTCACAAGCAACAGACACTGTGTGAGATGGATGGTAAGTCAACCACTTGACACAGGAGAGGGCTCTGGTGGTGGCAGAAGCACATGACATGAATGTGAGAGTCGGGGCAGCTGCATCGGGTGCCTCGGCAACAAGGCGAAGGTAGGCACAAAGTACACGGCACCACAGAGCCTCAAACACATCGGTCCTTCGCCCATCTTTGTGGAAGAGATTTCTCACCAAACGGATGAGCATCATCACTAGGCAATGAGCCTCTGTGCCCAGACAGGCCAAGGACACAGGCGCAGGGAAGGCACCAGCTTCCCAGTACCGCTCTGCTTCAGCACCCCGGACAGAGCCAGAGCCAGAAGGCTATTCGGCACCGTGGAGCTGTTCAGCACCGGGGAGGTGTTCAGTACCACGGAGAGCACCAGCCGCCTTGCCTCTTTCCTGTCATCACTCCCTGCAGCTGACCAGCCACGCAGTTGTTCCAACCCAAGCTGACACCTGGGCCTCAGTGGACCAGTCTCAGTCACCTCCAGCTCTGTGACATGTGACCAGTCCTCACATCTACCCTGCATGTTCCTGACTCCTAAAGTTTTACTAGGTTTCCCCCTCAGTTCTGCCTACAGAAGCCTTACATACGCACCAAAGCCTGGTGGCAACACTGTCCCTTTCATGAAACCCTTTTTCCTGGTTTATATTGGGGCCTTCACCACACTGCGCTTTTCTCCCCCCTTCCATACTGAGTTCCCCTAAGGGACTGTGTCTGACCCATGCTTCTCCTCCAGCCTGGCGCCTGGTGTAGAAATGAACAAATGAAGTTCCAGGAACAATTTTTACAGTGGCTGCCATTTGTTGGGGGCTCATGATGCCAGGAACTGTGTTATGTGCATCAATCACACACATACTTATTTACAGGTAAGAAACTGAGGCCATGAAATGAGCAGCGTACCCAAGTCCACAGCATTAGGAAGTGGCAGAGCCTGGACTCAAACCTGGATCAGACTGCACAGCCTGTGCCCTTGACCATGGCTCCTTTCTGTCTCTCTCCAACCCGGTGCACTGCCATCTGCCAGTCCCACGGAGCCCGAGCACTGTAGCCATGGTCCCCTGAAGTGATTCTGAATCTTTTTTTAGCTTGAAATTGAAATCACTGATGCTTCAAATTAGAACCCCACAACGAATGAGCCAAGACTTCTGATCTGCCATAGCTAAGCAACCCGCGTCCACCTTCTCAGCAGGATTCTGGAACCACCTGTTCCCAGTCAATATGGAGGACAAAGGGAACAAATGAATCCTCAGGGCCGAGGCTATGTGCAGAAAGGGGATCTAGCCTCCACGATGTCCAGGGGGTCCCCTCAGAGCTGTGGCTCCTTTAGACTCTTGAAGGTAAAGACTCCAATGCTAGACACCTCAGGCACCTGAGCCCGATGGCTGCAAGTCTCAGAGGACAGACCTCCACGGCTGGCTAGAAGCCACAGAAGCACGAGAACAGAAATGCTCCGCATTTGGAGGCACAGAGGCCCGGGACAGACACTTGTCTCTGACACGGACTCAGCAAGACACTGACCTTGACCACGAAAGCATCGATGTGAACCCAGGTCAAGGACTCAGCAGTTGCCCTGGCTCCCTACTAATATCAGCAGGTGCTTTGTTGTAACTTCATCATTGAATTAAATTCTCATTTTCAACCATTGGAGTAAGATATAAGTTTGTTTTGAGGAAGGCAAGGTGGAGAGAGGTGGATAAAATCCCTAGATTGGCCTGACAGCCTCTTATGACATCCTCAAAAGGCAAGATAGAAATGTGAGCTGTGGGGTGTGGGTGGCTGACCTCGGACCCAGGACACTGGCACCAGGGAAGCGCAAAAGGGCTCTGGCTTTGGTCCTGGACTTGCTGCTACAGGACAAAATAGGCACCAAGATGGAAATTCTAAGATTATCTAAGAGCCAGATCTGTGCCAAAATAGACTCGCAACAGGTGTCCAGTGCCCCAGGAGCAGAGCTGAAGGCCAAACTGGGAGGCGCACCTGCCAGGGATGTTGGGGGTGAAGGGGCTGGGCAGGTGCTTGTAGTGGCCGATAACCCTCCAAGGAGAGGCAGGAAGAAGCATGAAGAAGCTGCAGCAAGACATCCTGAGCTGCAAGGCCCAGCTATCTGCATGTAAGGGGCATGTGTGCAGTGGATCTGTAACTACTTCATGCTTGAAATGACAGGGGTAAGAACCATCTCTCATCGTTGTAATTATTATCATTATTTGTTCAGTTAATATTTATTGGTTTTTCTCTTCTGAGTGAAGTACAAGATGGTAATCAGCAACAAATACTGACCAAATGCCAGCCCCGTGCTGAATCTTGGGGTGGCACGTAGTTCGGCTCATGATATTCGATTCTCACAACCACCCCCTGACTCGTGGGGAAACTGAGACCCAGCAAGCATGTGCTGGTTAATAAGCCTTGTAATGACTGTTCAGGAAGAGCCTGATGTTCATTTCCTTCTCTCTTGGGTGCGGCTGTCCTGTGGGAGGGGTTGTAACTGCACGTTGCTCCAGCTGATTTGGAAGCGATGGTTTGGCACACATGTGCTAGAACCCACATTACATTTTCTGAGCCCCATGCTCAAGGGCCGACCTAAGAAATACTTTGTGACATACTCACATGGTTTCTGAAGAAAACAACAGGGCATCCCTCTCAGCATCCTTACTTCAATACAACCCGGTGATAAAACAGTTCTAGGCCATCTCTAGTGTAAGTATTTAATAGGAGGGAAAAGTAATTAGCAAACTGAAGCGTTGCTTTTCAAGGATGAAGGATATTGCTGCCTGTTTTAATTGCAAGGGAAAACCTATTTAGGGAAATTAACACAAATACGAGATTGGCCACTTCAGGGCTAAGAAAACAATCACAAAAACCATAGGAGTCTTCCCAGTGCTGCCTCCAGTTGCAAGGGAAGGCCCTAAGAAAATAATTAACACCTGGAAAGCTTTATCTCAGGCCTAGGGCCGACAGCCTTGGCCTTCTATTTTTCTTCTGAAAAATATTTTTCTATTTACAGATTACCACTTGTCAAAAGATGAATATTGTAGAAAATCTAACACATAGAAAAATCAGGAAAAAGAAAATAGCATAACCCTATCCCCCTAGGCATTAATGCACCCTTCTTCCTCTGTGCCCAGATATTTTGGGGGGGGTATTCTTTGCATGATATTGTGCAGATAATTTGGGTTCTGCTTTTCTTGTGAAATATAATGCAGGAATTTCCTGTTAATATTAAAAACTCCTTGTAGGAATAATTTTTAATGTTTTCTCATGAATCCACAACACATATTTGCTGTACCGTTAACCATTTCCCTATTGTTCCCTCCCTGTTGCCAATTCTCTTTTTAAAATTTATTTGTATTTTTTTGCTATACTGTGATCTCTACCTGCCTTTTAGACAATTTCTTTAGGATGGATTCCCAGATGTAATTCCAAGCTCGGCTGCAGGGTTTCTGTTACACACTATTGTACTGATTTCTACAAAGTTTACGGCAATTTATTCTTTCACCTAGTGACATGAGAGTACTGTCATCAGCAATGGGTATAATAATATAATACAAGTGTTTTTTTAATTTGAAAATAAAAATTGGCAGTGCGTGTTCTGTTTATTTCCATACTCTTTGCCCATTTATACGTCAAGCTCATCTAAGTCTGTCATGGATCTTGAGCTGGGGATGGTGTGATGGAGTGAGGTGGCAGGCTGGGATTCCAGCATCTCGCCTTACCAGCAGTAAGACCAGTGCCTCGGTTTCCTCATCTATAAAACAGGGGTGACAACAGATATATTTTACAGGGCTGCTGTGCGAACTTGATGGGACAGTACAGGGCTTGGCGAATACACCCTCAGTGACGATAAATAAGGAAATGGCCTTCGGGGATAATTGTTGCGAATGCTGTTTGCCCTCAGATGCTTACTACTGAGTTGTTTTATAAACATTTCTTGCGATCAAGGATATTTTAGTTCATGGAAGTAACTCAAGAAACGACGACATGGCTGGGGATTTAGCTCAGTGATTAGAGTGCTTGCCTTGCAAGCACAAGGGCCTGAGTTCGATCCCCGGCACCACAAAAAAAAAAAAAAAAAGAAACGACAACAACAACAACAATTTAGGTTTCCAAATGGGAAGTGTGTGGAAAAAAGGTCCTGATTCTACTCCAAGATTAGTGCAGTTTTGCTTCTAGTTGGGACTCAGAGATACAGGTAAGAATGACAAATGAAGAGGTGCAAGATGCCACCCCATTCAAGCCAGCGGGCCATCGTCTTGCCTGCCCACTGGGACCCTGTGGCCTCACCCTGGCTTTCTAAAAGCACAGCTGCCCTGCAGGACTTGCAAGTGACCCAGGACACTTTTTCCCCTAAATGACTCCATGCACAGGTGCCACCGAGAGGCATCTGCACCTTACTCAGGACCCCACCTAAATATTGGGAGTGACCTCTGACCTCTCTTGCTGAGTCCCCTGGGAGTCAGGAGGCCTGACCACGACGATCTCAAAGAGTCGGCAGACAAAGCTGCTGGCAAACTGTCCTGAAGCTGATTCAACCTGGAAACGTTGGTTTCTTCAGCTCCTGTCATTGTGAAACACAGTGTGGAGGGGGCTTCCTGTTGGCCCAAAGAGGGACACAGGTTTTTCTCATTCCCAGCTGGTGGAGTGCCCATCTTTACATCTACCCTGCACGGACAGAAAAGCTTGCCTTGTACCCTCCCATGGCCTCTGCAGACTCTCTGGCCACTCGTTTCCATGCTGGCTGACACCACCGGGAAGTCTCAGTGACACCGACCTGCAGAGATTACGGCAAATGAGCTGATTTGAGGATGGCAAATGTGCTCAGCCCTCCACATCCATTTCCACAAATTCCATTTCTACAAATTCTACCAATTGTGGGTGGAGAGTATTTGGAAAAAAAAGGCTGCCTTTGTATGAAACATGTGCAGATATTTTTTTCTTGTCATCATTCCCTAAACAATACAGTGTAACAACCATTTACAAAGCGTTTACACTGTACTAGGCATTAGAAGTAATCTAGAGATGATTTAAACCATGTATGGGAGGATCGCAGAGATGATCTGCAAATACTAAACTGTTTTATATGAAGGGTTTGAACAGTCTCAGACTTTGGCACCCCCAGAGGTCCCGGAGCCAATCCCCCACGGATGCTAATGGATGACTGTACACCGATCTGCAGAGCTACTGTGATCAAATGTCCTCACCCACAGGGACATACAGCCTCCTTGCCCACCTCTGAGATGTCTTATGACAGCCTAACACACACTGACACCTATTTGTCTCCATGTAATTCCCAATTTGAAAAGAGCCATTTATAGGGAACTTTACTCAAAACTTTTGATTTTGGTGGGAGGGTGGGGGTGTGGTCAACAAAGAAGTAACAACCACAAGAGACGAACAAACTTCCCAAACACTTCAGCAGGGGAGAAAGAAATTCTAGAAGGCAAATACCTAAGAAAATCTCACACCCCAGGAAACCCTTCATTATGGGATCCAGCTTGGGGCAAGATGACAATGTCAGGATGCTCTGACGAAGTTAAAGATGGCAAACTGAAGTTCTGTAGACACTGAAGACTTTAAAAGCCAACATTCACTTCAAAAGCGGCCCCTTGGTCCAAAGGTTCAAACCACAGCATGCATTTTTAGAGAGAAAATAAAATGTCTGACACACTTTTCAGATTCTTTCAAATAGAGTAAAAAGGAGGCTTGCCAAGGGTGTGGGGGGAATGAGCGCTACATGCTGGCCCTTCGGGCAGCTTTTCCCAGGAGACCTTGGGCCTCCTGGACAGTTCAGAAACCCACTGACTCATGCCCACGTGCAAACCCACGTGGGACACAGGAGGCTGTCTAAAACAATCCCTCCGAGGTCAAGCTTTTCATCCAAAACACAGAAAAAGTGTTGGAAGAAGCAAGCCTCTCTAAGGCTATAAATGATTTTAATATTCCAGTGGTGAAATCCAGTAGCTAGGCAAACAACTCAACAGGGATTTTCAGTCTTAAATCTAAGTACCTAACAGAGGATGTTGGAGTCCCCTCGAAGCAGCCTGGGAAATGAAGTGGGAGGAGCCAGCTCCTGCAGGGGACTGAGTCCCTTTAGCCTGTACTGCTGTTAGCCTACAACCGGAAGTAAGCAGCCTTCTGGGACGTGGCTGTGGAGGACCCAGCCCTCCCTCGGGTCATGTGCGATGTCTTATCCCTGACACAGTCCTAATGCATCTCTAGCTGTTCCTAGAATCCCGAAATTCAGAGGTTCCTCAGAATTAAAAATCTGCTCCCAAATGGCAAGTATTTTTGCATATCAGAAGTTAAAATCAGTGTCAAAGGAAGCACTTTGACAACAGAAGGCCAGTGACTTCTCAGGTTTAAAATTCTTGTGGGGCTTCAGTCGGACAGGACAGGATGCCACACTCTTCTGGCCGGTCCAGGCGCGCACTGGCTTATCAAGGAAGCAATCCAATGAGCTGAACAATGTGTCTGCTTGTGCATCTGCAGCCCTCATTTATTATTAAAAGCCAAGAGCAGCACCAACCTATGTCAGCCCTCTGGGGCCCTTTCTCTGTCACCCTCACACACTTGCACACCACTCAGAGACCCCAGCCTTGCCTCTTACCCGAGGCCACACCCCCTCCTTCTGTGTCTTTTTCTCTCTCATACACAGGAAGGCGATTTACATCACAACTGCATCCTACAGAAGATGATTCAACCTAGTCTCTCCGCATGTTCATGAGGGTTACACGCCAAATTAACCCACAGAGCTGCAGTGGGCTCCAGGCTCCACCATTCTGGTGGTGTACCCGACGACAGTTTCCACACAGAAGAAACCAAATTAGCTCATTCCTCATCCAAATCCGGCTCTTATTGGTCAAGGCTAATTTAAATCTGTCTTTTCAGGAAATGACATGAGATCAACGGGAGACACTTGGAATAACTTAACACACCTTCACCACCTCACCTGGCTTTCTCGTCCCCAAGAGCATCTTCCCTCTGTATTTCTATTGCCTCTTAACAGACCTGTGATCATTAGCGAAGTCACAGCTGGAAAGCCATCACTGGGAGTTTAGACATAATGGGGAAATGGCTTCAAGTGGCCATCTCCGCAGGACCAGAATGTGGCCTCTTCCTTCATAGTGTGCACCTGTGTCTGTCTGTCTGGGTCGCCTCTCCATTACTTTTGCTTATTCGTGGATTTCTGACACAGAGGAAGCAGGGCTCAGGTTAGCACTGAGGAGCACCTATCCCAGAAATGTAAACTCCCAATGAGGGCCATTTTACCCGAATATTCTTTTAAAAAGAATCTTCTCCAACCTACAACATCTTCTTTTCATCTTTGTATTTCCAAAGAGCAACACATTCCTTTGTAACCACGAGATTGAAAGCAACATCTAAATCCCCAGGGAGGCAAGGCACTCCTATGCCCTGGGGATTCAGACATCCTGTACTTCCCCCCACATGCAAATCGCAGGTGAAGTTCACAGGCACCCGCACCCAATGGGATTCTTTAAATGCAGAGGAGGTTCCCTCCTTCTAGGTGCTACCAAAAGCTAGCTTTCAAGCACCTGAATACCAAGGCTTCCTTTCTGTGCTGTCTACTGCAGCCACCCACTTTAGCTTATGCTCCTTGGTCTTTGAAGACCAGCACCTATCTAGTGACTGCAAATCCACCTACTCTGAGCCACCAATTACAGACCTGGTGCCAGTAAATGCCACATTGGGCTTGCTGGCTGGCCCTTAGGACACAGAAGTGGGCGATGACTCCTCTTGGTGTCTATTTATAGAGTCACAACTAAACCACCCACAGATCCACACATGCCTCCAACATCATGGCAACCATGTCTCTTCTTTCTACCTTCTACTTCAAGACCAAAAACCAAGTTCCACATACATTTCCTGCTTCCAAAGAATTACAGCCGGAGCTTCAAAGTCAACTCAAACACCAGACCACAGGAAGTAGCATCCACAGTGGGTGGAGAGAGCCACACAGCACAAATCTATGGCAGCCTCCATGAGCACTCCAGCTCAGTCCCCATGGCTGTGATGCTATGGCCATAGCCCACTCCCAGGTGAGAGTCAGCGCTCTCCCCAAGCAAGCGACGCAAACACCTGCATCCCTACCTCAATCAAGAAGTCCCCGGTCCTTAGTCCGGCTTGCCATGCCACCCCGCCTTCATCCACAGACTCCAGGTACTGCAGGGCTGGGAATGCTGGCGTTGGCGTGAATTCTTCAATGGGGGTGTCGGCTGGGAAGACAAAGAGTGTCTCATTAGAAGCCTGGCAAATGTTCTCCAAGTTGGCT
This sequence comes from Hystrix cristata, assembly GCA_004026905.1. Taxonomy (NCBI): domain Eukaryota; kingdom Metazoa; phylum Chordata; class Mammalia; order Rodentia; family Hystricidae; genus Hystrix; species Hystrix cristata. The sequence continues at coordinate 25,566 of PVJO010004075.1, forward strand.
GTCCGGCCTCCCCTGGGGGATCCTGGGAAGAAGAGGGTCCCTGCGCCTCCTGATGGGAGGGACTGTCTGGGTCAACTCCCCCCAGGGAAGGGCTTGAGGATCACATTCCTGGTCAATGCTAACTCAAACCTTGAAGCCACCTACAAGTTGTTGTCCATCATGCCTCTGGGCTCTTCCACTGAAACTATAGAATAATGTGCTCTCCAGTACATGTCTACATGCCTGTCATTTTCTTTAAAAGCATCAGTGACTAAACATTTTCAGTTCTAAAAATGGAAAAGTTCCTCCCATACCACACAGAGCTGGAGAAACACCACACTGAACCACTTGCCAATTTTAAATCTACGTAGACTTGCGGCCGAGGGGGATTTGACTCGGAACACAGATACAGCAGAACGTTGACCCAGTGGGTGGCTATAGATTTGGAATGTGCTCATGACTCCTGTGTACTGGAAGCCTGGCTCTCTGTGGCCACCCTGGGCCCAGCGTGCACAGGAGGGCTGGACTTCCGCTCCTCAGCAGAGTGAGGCTTGGCTTCTGGGGCTCACATGGCTGCCAAGTACAACTCTAGGGCAAGAGAGGAACCTTCTTGGTAGTCCTGAGAGGCCTAAGGTGAGCTGTGAGGACAGGGAGATCCCTGGTAATGGGAGGAAGAGGACGTCCCCTGGATTTGCACAGGGGACAGGGGGACAGCCTCAGCTTCTCCCTGCACAGATCACCATGGGGCTGCCTGGCCTGAAGGCAGCTGGGCCCGCCAGCTAGGAAGGGGCCTCTCTCCACACAGGTGCAAGACTCCAGTGCAGCACGACAGCTCGGATATGAAACTGCCACATGGCTGACCCCACACATGCGATGGGCAACTGTCTCCCCTCACGAGGGGCAATGCCATTGCCTTATTTAGAAGGGAGGTCCCCAAAGAAAGGGCATGTGGTGGGTACACTGCCATGGACCGCATCCCGGAGCCTCCCACCACAGGCCACGGGATGTAGGTGCTGCCAGCTCAGTCAGTCCATGACAGAGGGGACCATCTTGCCACCTTCCCATTGCAAAGTCACCTTAGAGGCAAGCACATGGAGGCTGCTGTGCTTGGAGCCGAAGCCCACTCCCAGAGCAGCCAGTTTCCTGGCACCTGAAACTCGGGGCTGGCGATTCCTTCTATCTGAAATGAGGAGCTCTGGATGCGGCCACAATGTGGCTGAACTAAAGCCTAAGAAACTGATTATCCCCCTGATTAAAGCGAGGTGGGGGAGGGAGGGGTGAGGGAGGGACGGACAGCGCCTGTTCCGAGCAATACTGTGTATAGAAAATTAAAAATATGCCTAAAGTAAGCCCCGATGTTTTCTGAGGCAGGCAGAATGGTAAAGAGCACTGTTGTCTAGCAACCAAGTGCCCTCAGGAAAATGCTTGTTTAATGCTTATTTCCAAGCTGGGGAACATTCTTCATACAGGGGCGTACACACACACACACACACACTCTCTCTCTCACAACATGTGAACGTACCCAGGCTTTCTTACCTTTCGCCCCTCGGAGCACAAACCCGAAGCCCTCATTGTCCTTCTTCTGTAGGACCACCGTCTTCTCCTCAATGATGCAGTCACTGTAGAGAGAATTCCGGGGATAGCGACCATTATTGTAACCCGTCATCATCGTGGCTGCTCCTCCGCCGGGGACGCTCATCATCATAGCCAATTAATCACCCAGCTCCCGGATCCCGGCAGCATGGAGGAGCCTGGGCGGCAGCGAGGTGCAGGCGGAGCTGGGGGGGCTAACGGGATAGGCGAGCGGGGCACAATGGGATGTGGAAAGGGGGGGCGGGCGGCGCAGGAGCCAGCCGGGGGAAGGAGGCAGGCATGCTGGAGAGGCTGCCGGGCTGCTGAGCGGCGGGCGGCTCAAGGCACCCGGGGGCCGGCCAGGACGCCACCGCTGAGAGCAAAGAAAGTAAGTGGCCCGGGTGGCGGCGGCGGCGGTGGCAACAACAGCGGCGTCGTGAATGAGCTCCCCCCGCCTGCCTCAGCCAGACGCATCTTCCAGGGAAGCGGAATGAAATCAGCCCGAGGAGAAATGAGGCAGCAGTTTTGTTTTGCTTTTTCTTGAGGGGGCTTAAAAAGAAAATCAGATTCTATGTGCTCAGCGGCGCACGAGCCAGTGGCAGGCACGGGAGACGCAGGGACCTGAGCGCTGCATCCTGCGCTCTCTCCTCCTCTTGTCCTCAGGAAGGTGGTGTGCGGCAGGCAGGAGCCCCCACAGTCATCTGATGAGCCCACAGCGCGAACGCGACCGCGGTGGCTGCCTGGGCGTCATCCCGCGCAGAGAATCCGCAGGCTGGGCTGGCTGGTGGTGGGCAGGGTGGGGGAGCGGCCAGCGTGGTGCCTCCTGTGGCCGCAGCAAGGGACTTCTGACCGGCGAGTGGGGCTCTGGGCGGGAGGAGGCTGGTCATTTCAGTCCCCCCGCCCCGCACCGAGAGCAATGGCCTCCTTTTCAGGAGGGGGGCTGCAGGGGAGAGGGAGCAGAGGCTAGGTGGTGTCCCCCCTGCGATGAGGACCTGAAGCCACACTGTTTGCCTCTTGGCACGGCATTTCTCTTTTTAAAAGAAAGAAACCCCCAAAGCGCCAACTTTGCTTTACCTGCAAAGCCTCCTCTCATTTATACTAATAGCACTCTGCCATGTGACTGTCCACCCCCAGAGGCATGTGAGGGTGTACAGGACACACGTGGGCTGTCCCCCACACCCTGGGCCCCAGGACCTGGCTAACCTGCTGCCCTCCCTCATCTTCTAGGTGGGCCGCCGAGAGGGCATGAGACAGGCAGCCTGTGTCCCACTAGCATCAGGGCTGCCTGAATTAAGTCAGGAACTGCTGGGGGAGGCAGCGTGGAGAAAGGGAGAGACAGCTTCCCTCAGGCCCCAGGGAGCTGGCATGGGGGCACCCAGTACGCGGAGATAGGGCGCCATGGTCTGCAGATGGTAAGGGCTGCTGATGTCCCTGAATCAGGGACACAAGTGGCAAAGGAAGGGAGTAAGGAGCTGCTGGCTCCCATGTGAGCTGGGGCCAGCTCTGTCCGACCCTAGTTTTGCCGTCTATGGGAAGCACATGGCCCAGTGTCCACCAGCTGGCCACAGCACAGCAGTTGTAGACTGGGCAGCCCCAGGAGTGGAGGGACGAGGCAAGTATCTATGACTGGCTGGCGTGCTCTGGACAGGGTTCAAGCAGCCCCTCAAGGCGCTCAGTTTACAGATGAGGCCAGAGAGGTTCGGAGCAGGTGGGGACACGGCAGAGTGTATCACCCATCCCAGCTGCACCAGAGGGTCACGCAAAGGACACACTGAGCAATGCTGCCTCCCAGGAATGGCCAGTGGGATGGTGTTCAATAGCCCCTCAGGGCAGACCTTACAATCAGGCATGACCCATTACGGGGTCTGAAATACAGCAGGGAGTTTTGGCCCTCAGCTCTTGTTCTATATGTGGAGGTGCTACTAAATGCAGGGAGCCCAGCTCTGGGGAACTTGGCTACCAGCCTGGAGCCCTCCTAACTTGGCCCCCAAAGCCCTGCTCAGGGCTACTAGACAAGGATTGGGGGAAGCCAAGGGTCCCGGACACTGGGAGCCCACAGGCAGGGACCTTGGCTGGTCTGGCCATCAGCAGTGACAGGGTCTCTGATCCTGTTTCCCACACACCCACAGGCAGCAAGGATAGGCCCAGGCCTCTCGGAACTACTGTGGTTGGAGGCTGCCACTCCCATGATGGTGCGGTCAGTGAGAAAGCCCTGGGGCCCTTTAACTGCTGTCAGTAGTGGAGCAGGCTGGCTGCCAGCCAGGACCTGGCAGCCCCAGAGGGTAGAAGGGGGAGGGGCTCTAGTGCCATGGATTCAGGGGTCCTGGGGTGGGGCTTCTCCACCTGCCTGTTCCCACACCTATCCCCGACCAGAGCAGACTCAGGTCCCTTATGTGAGATGCCCTCTGACCACACCCCTCCCTCTCCGCCTACCGGGAGGGTGTTGGCCCATCTCTGCCCCAGGGTTAGCTGTTGAGCTCAGCTCATGTGACCCCTGCTCCACCTAGGTCCTCCGCAGACCACACTGCCAAAGCCAAGCGCAGTCTCCTGGCCTCCCGCAAACTCTCCTGATGTGAGCTGCACAGGCCAGCAGCCCAAGACACTGGAAGTACAAGAGCCCACCTGCGACACTGAGCCGACTGCCCTGTGCTCTACCCAGAACCAGGTAACACCTGGACCCAAATCAGGGCTACCTTCCCAGCACACCTCACCTGTAGGATCCAAAGGTGTTCAGACCCTGAGTCCCCATACAGCCTATGCCACTCCCTGGCAGCTGTCCCCGCCGTGAGGACTTCTTCAGCCAGTGGGACTGTCTAGCATGGTGGTGGAGGTGCTAGCCTGTGCACCAGGGAGCTTGGTTCAAATCCCAGCTGTGCTCTGACCAGAAGGTCGCTGCGACCTTTGAACCTCAGATCCCCGCTCTGTAAAATGAGTATAACAATCATCCAAACTTTATGGGGCGTGGCTAAGAGCAAGGATCACAAGGTCTGCAGACACTGGAGATGCCAGGAGGCAGGGAGGGTCCTCCCTGCTGTCCCAGAGAGCGAGGGGCCCGGCCCACCCTGACCTTGGACTTTGGGTGTGGAAACGTGAGGGGATGGACTTTGCTAGTTGCAAGCCCCACCATTTGTGATTTGTTATAGCAGCTAAGAGAAACTCATATCCAGAACAGGAGGGGAGACAAACACACCTATCCAGTGCAAAGGATGCAACGCTAGAGGACCACAGCCTGGAAGGCTTTCCAGAAGAGGGGGTACGAGTGTGCCCCAGAGCGCACAGGCTAGGGACTGGGGAAGGATGAGGGAGAGCCAGCAGTCCCGCCAATGGAGGAGGCTGTATGGGGAGCATCCATGATGTGCAGAGGTGGCGTGCTGACCACACAGCCACCTGCGCACCAGGGTGACCACAGGGACCCGGCACGGCAGCAAGATATGTATGCAGGCATCAGCAGGCCTGTGACGGCTCTGACTGGTTCCTGGGAAGAGAAGACAGACAGTAGGCTCATGGGGACAAAAGAGGACACAAAACCAGTTGTCTCACTCCTTCTCTAGACATTTCCCAGCGAGGCCTGAGCCCTGTGTAGTGGCCCGGGGCTGACTTGCTGGAACGCCGGCCCAACACTCATGCTTCCATCTAAATGACTAAAGGTGGCAGCTGGCTACTGCTGACCACAGCTCTGTAGCTCCGGCCCCACCCATGTTCCCAGCAGGCTGTGTCTGCTCTGACTGGGTGGGAGATGCCTGTAGGTACAGCAGGGTATATCTAACCCTAGAAAACACAATTCACCAGCTTGGAAATTGAAAAAGCAGCGATGCAGAAGGTAGTCAGCGTCTGATGAAGTGTCTGTGTGATCCTGCACAGGACAACGTCGCTTCTCCTTAAGCCCAGTCTCCATAAACATCATTCCGACAATGTGAAAACCACTGGTAAGTCCCAGCTCTCCCACCAAAGACTCCTTGGGCAGACTGAGGGCTGCTAACAAGTCACAGAGGCTGCATGAGGCACTTGCAGGCAGGGTTCAAAGGCAAAGGTATCAAAACCATGTTGGCATCTTTTTTAATGACAAAAAGGTATGTTGAATCTGGACCACATGTGTACTGAGTTTATACACATGGATCTGGACTGGGGCTGCTGGAAGTCAGGGTGCAAGGCCCATGGAGACAGGGCCACGGTACATAGGGACAGCCAGGGAGGACTCCCCAAAAAGAGACCGTATTTACAGCTCCTTAAAGTGTCTTCCCAGAGCAGGTGGTGAAACCCATGTCCCCCAGGGCAGGGAGCAGAAGCCTGGGAACAGCTCCCTAAATCACTCTCCTGTAACCACCTCTCTGTGTGGGAAACTAGAGCACTATTAGAAAGAGGAGTCCCCAGGGAACATCAGTGGCAGGATGTCCTAGAAACTTCCGGGCTCTGCCAATCAGGAAGACGAGGCTGAGCAGAGAGCTGTCGGCTCTGCTGCAGGGGGTGGGGGTGCCGGGGTGGGGGATCAACAGGTGTCCAGCTTGGCAGAGATGCCAGCTTGGGCCCTTTGGCTGCCATGTGCGGGCGGCCGGCCCAGCTCTCTGTGGCAGAGCTGGCTGCCAGGTGGCACAGAGGGCTGCTCCATGGGTGGGCAGGGCGGCCTCGTCCTTGGAAGGCCTTCAAGCTGTGGGTGGGCAGGAGGGGTTCCCCAGTCATCTGTCACCTTGACCACACATGCTGCCTGTCCAGCACCTTGCTTCCTGTTTCCCGGTAGGACTACTACTCAGCGCTGCCCTTTGTCCTCTCTGTCATAACCCAGAGGGAAATGAAGCCCTGCACCCGGCCCATCGTGCTCTGAGTGCTCGCCCTAGCAAGGCTGCTCCTGGGGAGTCCATGTTGTTTGTCCACTTGTGGAAGGTAACAAATGTGGGTTGTCCATTCATGGGTGACACTTCTTCGGGCTGCTGGGAGTTGCCCTCACTGGACAAGCAAGGGTGGCATCTTTCACATTGGAGAGGATGATGTGCTTGACCCATGAAGCCCGCACGCCCACCTAGTAGAGATGCGTGCTCCAAGAAGCCATTTCTCAAGTCAGCAATTATGAAAACACCCTGCCCGGTGGTTATTACGACCATTTTCCTCCTCATTGCTAACATGATAAGCGATACAAGTTTTTCCTAATAGAAACAATAATGTGAGAAGAACTTGCTTCAAATTAAATTGTCTCATTACTCTGTAATAAATCACCCACAAGCTTTTCCTGAGTGCCACCAGATGGGTTACCTGCCAAGAGCGAGTGGCAGAGGAGACAAACACAGGGCTGACATGCACTCCTGCAGTAAGAGGGGGAGATGGTGCCACCTGCAGAGTCCAAGATGGGTGGGGGCTTGGACCTGCAGGCCCAGGGGTGGGTCCTGCTTTCCCACACCAGCCCGTGACTTTGGCTGAGTCACGGAACCTTGCCTGGTGTCAACATCCTCATCTGAAGATGTGGATGGAACCAACTACAGCTTTGACCCTGCCCCTTGGTGTGAGGAAAGTGTATGTGAAAGGCCCAGGCCCAGGCCCTGGCCTCCAGCTGGGGCAACCTTCGAAGCTAGGATGCCCTACACGTTGCGGAACTGGCTCCCTTGGGGACACCGGATGTGCATGCGTGACCTGGAGCTCTATGTGATCGCTCCAGCTGAGATTGCAGAGCGCCCTGGAGTCCGCCTCATAAGGAGACATCTAGCATGCTTATTTTATGTGGGTCACATGCAAAGACAAGGAAGCCCCCACACTGTGCGACACTGCGGTGGGACCTCGGCACACAGCACTGTGAGCAGAAGGGAGGGCAGGGGCCAGCAGGATGTGATGCCTGGAAGCCTCTGCTTCCCGAGCTTGTGGGCTGGAGATCTCGCCTGTGTGTTCTCTGAGGAGGCGCTGTTGGTGTGAGCAACAGCTGGAGGGTATCGCAGAGGGGCAAGGAGCTTAGCTCTGCAGGGCAAGGCCTCCAAGCTCACAGAAACTGGACGCAGAACACCTGGGTGCGGCCCAACCCAAGGAACCACGCTGAGGCGCACGCTTCCTCCCCCACAGCCACCTGTCTGCAAGGGTCACTGGCAGGAGTGCCCGGACAGAACAGGCATTCTGTCCATGACTACCCTAGCATCTTTTACCTGGGCACCACAAAGCCTGCTCATGAGCCTCTCCTGAATTCACTGTCATAAAAATCTTTAAGATCAGACTGCATCTCCCCTGATTAAAACAGTACAACCAATTTACATCCTATTTGGGAATAACTGCCCCCAGGCTAAGACCCTCTGTGATCTGACCCAGGATCCTCTCCTCCTAACTCTCTCTATTCCATTCTTGCTTGTTCCTCCTTTTCTGGTAAGCCACACTCATCTCCACCACAGTGCCTTTGCACAGTCCATGTTTCTGCATAAGCTGCTGTAGGTGCTCACGCGCCAGGCTGCTTTCACCAACAGGTGACTTTAGCCCTCCTCTGTGTCTTGGACTCTCCATCTTTCCTCTCTACTTTACTTTTTTGTTCTTTATTCCTGTATCTGAAACTAATTTGTTTGCTTACTCAGATGCCGTCCCGCTTTGCCCAGGTCCCACTTAAAACCATCATCCCTATCGTCCCCAACATCCCTAGTGTGAGGGCGTCTGATCTGGCGGCCCTCACACCTCCAGGCCAGCTCCTTGGCCAGTTAGTTCCCCAGTGGCAGGGCTGACTCAGGAACCTCAGCCTCACTTGGAACAGAGTGTTCTTTGAAAGAGAAAACACATCAGGGGAACAGTACGGCTGCCTGGCATTTTACTGCTGGTGCCTCTTCCTTCTTGTGTTAATTAAAATGACAGGCCAGGCCTGCCCCATCTGTCTCAAAGCTCCCCCCAAAAGACCACACTGATAAGGCCATGCACAGGCCACCTGGCCCTCCTTGTAGGTCCATTCCCACCTGGCTCCAGAGTGTGAGGTGTGGGCGCCCCCCACAGGCCCTGCATCAGACCTGGTGTGGACTTCAGTGGAGCCCAGACCCCAGAGAGCAGGTGGGTCCTGGGGTTGGGGGCTCCCACGTATACCCCACACAGACAGCATGGCCTCTAAAGTCAGAGGCTGAGAGAAGCCTGGCCAGCTCTGAGTCAGAGGAGAAGGGGGGCTGTGGTTCCCGTCCACTCCCTACTATTGGCCTCTGTATTTATAGGGGCCACAGAGGATGGTCACATGCCACCCCACACATATTCTAAGATGTCACTGTGCAAACATCAAAGAGCATGCTCTCACAGCCTTGGATAGGGTGGTCTCCTACACGCAGGGCATCTGGTACAGCTTGCGGGCCCTGGCTCACACACCTGCTCAGCGTGTCACTACCCTAAACACGGCAGGCCACTGTACCTGTGCATCTGAACAGGTCTGAACATAGAAAAGGGGGAGTAAGAATTCCAGGCAAAAGGAAATTTCCAGCTGAATTGTAATCCCACTGTCCTGTATGTGGTCTGCTGTGGACGGCTTCTTTCCCAAGTGTTGATGCTTAGATAAAAGTCCAGCATCACCAAAGTAACAATTCTAAAAGCAGCTAAAAGAGACATTTTAACAGAACACTTTCATTCAGTTCTTTGAAAAGGACTCTGTACATGTTCTAGAGCAGCAGCTGGGAAACTTTTTCTGTACAGACCCGGAGAGTAAACAGCCAGGCTCTACGGGCAGATCCTGCATCCCTGCTGCAACTACTCACCCTGCTAAGTGGGACACAGAAGCAGCCATGACAATGTATAAGTGCAGGGGTGGGGCTGTGTGCCAATAAAACTTTATTGACAAAAACAGGCTGTGGGCCTGATTCGGCTCCAGGGCTGGAGTTTCTAAAGTAATGCCCTAAATGTCTTAAAGACACTTAAATCGACACAAATAACACATGTATGCATACAACAAAAGCTAAGAAAAGTCTTAATCCTCACGCAGAAGCCATGCTGACATTATCGAGTACAGGTGCACCTGGCTTAATATAACACCGTGCTTCAGAACAGACGGAACACGTTGTAAGAAATGAGGTCGCCTGTGAGATGCCCTAGAAAGGCTTGGAAGGATTAAATAGAGAGACCCTTATGAAAAACAAAGTGCCCCTAACTGTTCTGGGTTTTTATGTTGGGCTGGCTGAGACTGGGGGGTTTCACCTGAATTCTGGCTTCATGAGCAATAATTATTAGGTCGTAATTAATAATTAGATTAATTCTCATAATGATCATGTTTATGGTCTTTGAGTGCTTTCAGGGTAACTGGATCTGTGTAACGTCGGTATGAGCCAGTGACTTGCACCTACAGAGGAGGGAACTTTGCACGGAGAAGGTGAGCGACTCACAGTCACACAGGGCTGGAGGCAGCGTCCTGGGACAGCCTGACGCTGTCTGCCCCACCACACAGTGACCAGAGGGGAGGCCTGGGGAGGACTGGTTCCAGCAGACATTCTAAGACTTGCTGGCCCACTGTCCATGTCAGAGCTGCTGGGCCAGCACAGGGAACTTCGGGAAACCCTGCCCAGTGAACCAGCTCCCTGTGGCAAGATTGCAAACCGGAAGTGCTGGACCCACCACTGTGGGCTGCTAACACAAGAAAGGAAAGTCCTGGGTAGAGAAGGTCCCAACCCTAAGAGCCGCTACAGGAATGTCTGTTCCTGCGTGCTCATAGAGTAATGTGTTTAGTTACCCATGAGACGGACGTGCTCTCTGCTTGCTACCTCTAGCTGCTGAACGCCTACTCACTTCTCAAAGCCCACTTCAATAGTCACCAGGAGGAGTCCCTTGTTGCTGTCCCTGGAGTGATCTATCCATGCCGTGTGCACAGACAGATGTGACTGAGACCTGTCCCTCCTGTATTCTCAGTTGCTGGTGTCGTCTTGGGACCTTCCCCAGCCTGCTTCGCCCTGCAGAGCCTGGAAAAGCCAGACACTTACTTTCCTGGCTCTATCTGCAGTCAGGGATGGGCGTGGCCACAGGGCAGGGTTTTGCCAACAAGACCAAAGGATAAGTCTACCGGGGGAGAGATTGACTGGAGGAGTGCTTCTTGGAACCCCTTCTTTTGCTCTATTTCTGTGTAGGATTTGCTACAGTGATGCAATAGTTGGGGCTGCGGTTGCTACCTTGTGATGTGAGGGAAAAACTACATGGCTGGCGGAGATATCACTAAGCTGTGGAACACATGCGGTCAGGCCTTCCTCTGGATTCAGAATTGTGGTCACTACTGCCAGTGAAGTTTTATTATTTGCACCCAAATGCCTTGCACCCAATGCAGGCGGGAGAGCGAGGAGGCTCTAGATTATAAGATACGAACAGATGATCAGAAATCAGGATGCTGAGACCTGACACATCAAGATACCTCCAAGTTCCATCCTGGGCTGGGATAGACTGGTCCAGGGCCCTGCTCCTCTAGGAACTGTGATCATGAGCCATGTGGACGCATGAGTCCAGGTGACACAGACCGAGGTCCTGCACCATACCCAGCTGACGCTGGAAGATCCGATCACAGACCCTCGTTCCCAGTGCACTTGCAGTTGAGAAAGCTGAGAGCTACAGGAAAGTGGTCTTCTTGGACTCATCTGCTCTGAATTTTCTGCTCACTGCCACACAGTCTCTCTAGGACTCTGGCTAATCCAGGGCGATAACTCATACATTATATGGTCCAGGTACAAAAAGGCTCACCAAGGCTGTGAAATCTCTAAGAAGCCAGCAGAAGTAAAGGATGATAGATTTTAGGCGTAGATGGGAACTTAGCAATGTACAGACTAGGGAGAAATGTGGGGCCGGGGGCCAGTGGAGTGGATGGCTGGTCGGGGGTGTGTGTGCATATCTGCTACCATGACACCAGCTCCATGGCTGCTCATTGGCACATATGACTCCAAGAAATTCAAGAGAAGTCCTCCCAGCTCGCTACGTCCAGCATGCAGCCAACACCCCCGTTTAGAATCTGCGCATGACAGTCAGTCTTTCTGCCCTGAGCATTTCCAGGGCCCTGAAAGTGTGCCTTATTCCAGCAAAGCCCTGTGACCCCTCCGACCTTTCCTGGCACCTGCTACCCTCTTGGTGGATCCTTGCCTTTGGGGACTTAAGTCTCTCCCCTTGGGGTAAAGGTGAGGCTGGCTCCCCCTGGACTACCTTGCCCTTTGCCACCCGTCCAAGAAAGGCCAGTTTTCTGCAACCCACAAGACTCTCATAGGAGTGGGCATCCGTAGGAACCCTTGTCATACCTGGCCTCTCGCTACTGGGGAGCTGGGCCACTCTGACTTGTCTGTTGAAGCAGGTTTATTGCTTGCTCACTCCTCAGATATTTGCAAGTCCCTCTTTAAGGAAGACACCTTTCAGTGGGATGTTTTTCCCAGGCTGGTCTGCAGCAGGCTCCAGGCACCTGTTCTGTTCGCCACCTTCAACCACCACCATTTTCCACAGTGTGGAGACAGAGCTTTGAGTTCAGGGTGTTGCTTAACACATTCTTGCCGGTGTGAACCACTAGTGGTACATGCATGACTGTCCCATCAGGCGATGGGACTGTGCCACGGCACCTGATGCCATGAGCCAGACCACTGGTGGTCAGAACTTCCCGGCAGTAGGACATAAGAACTACAGTCCCACCACAAATGTATCAATCTTCTAAGATAGAAGCTGTCAGACTGCAGACTTGCCAGGTTTTCACCCTGATTTTTTTCCGGTTCTCTAAGCTAGGCAAGAGCTCTACCACTGAGCTGTATCTCCAGCCCTCTTTATTTTGAGACAGAATCCTAAGTTGCCCAGGCCAGGCGCCAGTTTGTGATACTCCTGCTTCAGCCTCTGGAGTGACCAGAATTACAGGTGTGCACCAGTGTGCCCGGACGTTATTTTTTATTAAAACCAGAGTCCCTCCCCGCAGCCGGCCAGCCTGGCCCTCCATCTGGCCTTCCCTTCCTCTCACAATAAACTGCTCAGTGGCGGTCTGCCCTGAACAGTTATTTTCTAACTGTAATCTCTGGCCTCATGGCTCTGTCTACAAGCTGGCCTGGATGGGTATTTATTTCCCTTTCTTCCTTTCTATCTTCAGAGAGACAAGCTGCCTAACTGCTCCATTCTCCATTTTTGCCTCTTCTACCTCAAAATTTACTCAATAATCTGGGCATCTGAGGATGTCTGAGTTAATCCAAAACAGATTTCAACAGAAATGTACATGCTTCATCCTGGGCAAAGAGCAGGGTCAGGAACTGTCCTGAGGCTGAGCCTGCTGGAGGGTGGCCCTCTTCTGGGGGTCGTCTGATCCAGCCTTCACTTGCCCCAGCGCTGCCACCAGCCGCACCTTGGCTAAGGCCTCTGTCCCAGACACAGGGTCAGCTCTGGGCCTGGGGGATTCAGACGGCCAGAACAATCCGTCCTCCTGGGAGGCCCACAGCAGTGCCTCGGCTGGGGCAGGAATGCTGCGGGTCTTCCCAGAACTCCCCTCCCTTCCCGCAGGCCGCTGGGAATTACCTGGGTCTCCAGGGAGCCCCACAGAGGCCAGGACGCAGTCAGAGTATCCTGGGAGAGGAGTCAGAGTCCCGTGTCTTCCTGATACACTTGATGACTATGGGCAAGTGACCAGGACTCCCCCAGGCTCCCTTTCTCCACCTGTAAAGAGGGGCCACCGTGCCCAGCTCCAGTGTGACACGCTCCTGGCTGATCCCCACCCACGCTGCCTGAGTCGGGTCTGTGGTCCAGCTCTCAAGGCCTTCACGCACGGAACGCTTGCGGACACTGCACTGTGTCCCGTGGCCGCTGTAACAACCTCACTCAAACTCGGGACTTCAAACGCAGGGTGGCTGTGTTGTGCTTCTGCTCGGAGCTCACGGAGCTCGGGCTGGGCTCGCCTGGGTGGCTCTGCCTGTGGTTCTAAAGGATGATGTGCTTCCTGCCATGTCCAGTTTCTGCCACATTCCTCAGTCCCCTCCAGCCTCTGACCCTACTATCCTGTCTCCCTTCCTCTGCTTCTAATATGCCTTCATCCCTCTACCAAAAACCCTTGTGGGGACATGGGCCTGCCTGGATATTCTAGGCCCATATTCTAATCGGTTCTTTTTTTTTTTTTTTTTTGAGACAGGGTCTCATTATGTAGTTCAGGTTCGCCTTGAACTCACTACATAGCCCAGGCTGTCCTGGAACTTGCAGCAATCCTCCTGCCTCAGCTTCCTGAGTGCTGGGATTACAACTGTGTGCCACTACACCCAGCTGTAATTTTTTTTTCCATTGCTGGGGCTAGAACCCAGAGCCCCCTGTACACCTCAGTCCAGCCCTCATCTTCCTTTTCTTTCTTTCTTTTTTTTTTTTTGGATAGTATTGGGGATTGAACCCAGGGCCTTTGTACTAGACTAGCTCCTTGGCCCTTAAATTTTTTTTTTGAAACAAATTCTAAGTTGGCAAGTTGTCCAGGTTAGACTGAAATTTGTTATCCTCCTGCCTCAGCCTCCCAGAGTACCAGGATTACAGGTGTGCACCACTACAGCAAGCGCATCTTCTAATTTTAACACCACTTCAATTTTGGACAAGGCCCCACTTGCAGCCTTAAGCCCCCTGGCCATGTAGGGCCGAGTATTCATGAGTTCCTTGAGTTAGGATGAAGGTGTCCTGGGGGCTGAGGCATCCGGCCACAGCACCCCAGCCTCCCTCTCCTCCCCAGCTGAGATGCTAGAGATAGATGGGGCTGGCAATACAGAGTAGGGGTGTCTCAGCAACCTCGCTGGTAATGGGGTGACTCATCAAAGCCCAGGTGCTGTCCTAGTGGAGACTTGGAGCAGGAGTAGGGAGCTTGCTGACTTGGGCACAGGGGACGTCTAAACAGGCAGAGACCACAGCAGAGATACCTCTTTCCCGGCAAACCCTGAGCTCCATGGGCTGGGAAGAACAAACCATCAGTAATTACACCAATGCAATTACCCACTTACAAGGTCACTAACTCCATGGTGCTAGTGGCTCTGCTGATGGGTGCTCTGGTTTGAGGGAGGACTGAGAGGGGACACTGGCTGCTTGGGGACACCCAGCTTCTTCTGGTCACTGGAGCCCAGCGAGTGGGCCCTGCCCCCAAGCTGTGAGTTAGCACTGGCTCTGCCAGTCCCCATCTCTACTCCCCAATGTGCGCCCTTCCATACAAGAGAGTCTGCACTTCTGGACTCACGGCGGGGCAGGATTTGGGAGGAGACTGTAGGCAAGCACAATGCAAACCCAGCACCTGACCCGGACAATCCCCCGAACCAGTGGCGACTTGATCGTGCAAGGTTAAACTGCTCATTGCTCCCCTCTCTCGCACTAATTAGATGAAGACGGCACTCAGGCCCCACGGTGCTATCTCCTCCGAGGCCCAGGGGTACACAACCCGCCTCACTCACACTGGGACACCAGGTCTGTTGCTCCCCTTCTTCTTCCCTCCCTCCATCCTTCCCTCCTGTCTCAGGTCAGCTCTCTGCTTCTAGACAGGTCCGTGTAACATCTCCCCGTGGTCCAGCCCTCTGCCCACTCTGCTCTCCTGCCTTTGACATCCCTTCCTTCTCTGACGCAGGCTGTATGAGTTTCCTGTGGATGCTGTAACAAACCACCACACACTTGGTGGCTTAAAACCACAGAAATCCATTTTCCTGCAGTTCTGGAGACTGAAGTCCATCAGCTGTTGCTGGGATGAATGAGGCATTGGCGGCAGTGCCGCACCCCAACAGGGGCTCCAGGGCAGGGTCCCTTCTGCCTCGTCCAGCTGCTGGTGGCCACAGGCCCTCCTTGGCTCGTGGCTATGTCTCTCCGGTCCCTGCTTCTGTGGTCACAGGGCCTCCTCCTCCTCCTGGGTCTATGCAATCTCTTCTTCTGAGTATTCAAGGCTGCTTGGATAATCTAGGATCATCTCTAGCTCAGGATCCTTAACTTTATCACATCTGCCGGGTCCCCCTTTTTACCACATAAGGTGACACTGGCGACCTGTGTCGATCATTCAGAGGAGAGTCACACACGTATATGTACGCTTGGATGAGTAAACAAGAAGAGACTGAGACTCTCTGGGCCCTGTCCTTGCTTCTCCCTCTTTCCATTCGCAACTCCCACTCCTGCGGTCTGCACTGCCCCTCATCCTATCCACTCACTGTCTCCTACTTGCTGCGACCCTTCCAGTAGGTCACACACCTTGTTCTGTCTCTGTGTCCCCATCAGGAAAAAGAAGGATCTCAAATATTACTTTCAGCTCTAATGCGAAGTGTAAGTGTGGGAAGAGCCAGGCTTTCTTTGTGCATATTACGGAGGTGGGTACACTTTGGCACAGAAAGGTAAAGCAAAGGGCCTGGGGTCACTCCTGACCCCAGCTTGACTTTGTTCCCGATGCCAGTCCCTGACCTCAATTCCAGCATGCCCTTAGGCAGTGTTGCTGAGGACTACATTCCTTGACCTCAGCCCTCCTATCAGACGGCCCAGTAGCTTGGCAAAAAAAGTGTCTGGCAAGTAGAGAGAGGATATAGTTTTAAAACCTGGGACACTGAATGCTTCCAACTTCCAGCCTGGGCTCTACTATAGGGTGGTTTCCCAACATGCTTTGCTCCCATCATGGCCCCCAGCCCAGAACAGAGCTCTGCCCATCTCCCTGGTTCTCCTCCTCCACTGCTACTGAGGCCTGCTAACTCCAAGCCAGGGAACCCAGGGCACAAAGCGCATCTGCCCTTTCAGGCTCCTGGCCACCAAGCTACCTTCGATCAGACTCTGGTCATTAGGGTCAGGGGTTCATCCGCAGGGGCCTGGAGGGACTAAGTCCTGCTCACCAGCTGGCAGCTGCCCAGGCAGGCACAGGCAGGGCTTCCTAGCTGCCCGTCTCCAAGAGGGAAGGGGACAAGAGCAGCTTCTCTGAACTGTGGCCTCTTGAAGACCTGAATGGGTCACGCCTCTCTATAATTCTGAGGGTGAAGACAGGAGGCTGGCATTTCATTCTGCCCTGGAAGGAAGCGGCAGCAGGGCCCTGTGGAGGGTCAGGGGGCAGCCAGAGCTCCCTACATCACATCAAGCACTGTGCATTTACTGAGCGCAGACAACGTGCCGAGTGCTGCTCACTTAGAACACTGCCCAACCTTGGCATCTTTCCTCACCCTGAATCACGGGTCCATCCATCCATTCATCTACCCACCCACCCACCCACTCTCCTCCCCGATCTCTGAGGTTGAACATTTGCCAAGCCCTATGCCAGATGACAGGGAGAAGGACAAAGCCAAACTCAAGTGCTGGTTGTAGCCTGGAAGAGACAGGTGTGAAGGTGAAGGTGGAGGGAGCAGGCGGAGATCAGCCCCTTGGCAGCCGCGCTTCTTGGCCCAGGTCACACTGAGCGAGGGGTCTGCCTGATGTAGGCACTACGGGCTCCCCTGCTTCCTGAAAAGGGTCTAGAGGACCAGGTCTTTGTCCAGGGACGGCAATCAGTATGGACACTTACTGAGAGCCTGCTGGGTGTCTGGTTTAGTCTTGGGGACACCTCCAGAACTGGCGACCTCCTCCTCTCCTGGGAGTGGTGCCTCTTTGGTGCACCTCGATGGGTGGGCCCTGCCTGGACTCCGACTCAGCATACCTGCTCGTATCAGCTGTCCTGTGGCTACTCTGCCAACTCTGGGTGAGGCTCCAGAATCCCAGCTCCACCAGGCTTGCCTCATGCTTAGCAGTTTTGTTCTAAGCAAGTCCATTCATGGTGATTATTGCTCATGTCCATTGGCAGTAACCACAGGCCACATTCATTCACGGAGAGTACTAGCTGTGTCCACTCATGGCAACCCCTGCTTATGGCAGTTTCAAGCCCAAGGTACAGAACTTTATACTCAGAAGAAAACTTGGGGATCATGCAGGCATTTTAGAGGGGGGAAATGAGGCTGATGCAAGAAGTGGGTGCATGTGAATTCCCAGGCTGGGCCCCATCAGTCTTAAGGTGCCCTAGAACTTCAGACTCACACTTAGCTCCGGAACCTCCCGCGCCCTGTGTCGCACTGAGCTCTGAGTTTGGAGCTCAGGGCTGGAGAAGGAGGATGCCGGCCGCGCGTGTGCTGAGTGGCTCGCACGGTTTGCCGAGGGCCAACTGCCGGCATTTCTTCATAGCTCGGTGATCACATGCTGGCAGCTCAGAACTGGCTACAGAGGGAGTATTCACACTGGAAACTGGCACATGCTGCTCAGGGGAGCGGTCGGAAAGCGGCGCAAGGGAGGCCAGATGCAGCGTGGGGGGAGTGGGAGCAGAGCCCCGGCCAGGGACCCCACTGGGGAGAATGAGTATCAGCACTGTCCTCCCACTGCCAGGGTGGCTCTGGGATCCCGGCAGGCAGGAGGCTGACACACAGCTTTGAGCCTCAGAGTCCCCATCCCGGCAGGCCTCTGGGTGTGAACTAAAGGTCCCGGGGCTCAGCTGGGCCAGACCTGGAGGTGTGCCGAGAGGCCAGTCTCCCCCAGCAGCTCCTCTGTGGCTTCTCCCTCGTCCCCACCCATCTGCCTGTCTCCCCCCACCCCGACACCCACTCGCCACCTGGGAAATGCACTAAATGTGGTCCGAGGATGCTCTGAGCCGGCATCCTCCCTGCTTTCAGAGAAGAAGTGCCCAGCTCTGCTGCCTGGCCCCACTGAAAGGCCAGCTGCATGCAACTGCCTGGCCCAAGAGCGGGCACCTCTGACCTGGCAGCTCCGGAAAAACCCAGAAGACCAAGGGCTCTGCAGCCTCCACGCAGGGCAGTTTCCGAGCTAGATTCCAGAGCCGGCACGAGGAGGTGCCCCTTCGTCTCCCACCAGAAAGAGCCCTGACATTGTCAGAGGCTCTGAGCCCACCACCAGCGAGAACTCCTCTGACTGTGGTCCAAAGCCCAAGACTGGCACTTGGCTTGGGACACTGTGCTGGGCAAAGCTTACACTACCAAATCCTGGGGAAAGAAGAGCCCGGCCTGGCCCAGCAGCAGCCCCTGGCTGTTCCTCAGGACTCGCGGCCCAGGGTAGACCCAGGACATCTCCCAAGCGCCAGGCCCTCACGTAACTATCCAGTAAGTGGGATCTCAAAGCTCTGTGGCAGACAGTTGCAAATGCTGATTCTCAGGTGGCGCAAGGTATGGGGGAGCGAGGGCTGGGGGAAGGCTGGGCAGGGACAGTCCTGTCCAAGTCACAGGTCTGGGCCTGCTGCTCTACACTGCCCTGCACCCCGGCCTCAAAGCCTCCTCTGTGCGCAGCACAGCCTGCACACGGCATTCCTGAAAAATGCTCCTATCGCTGCTGCTCTGTCACCTGCTTACTCCAGAGCAAAACCCTACAAACCCCTGCTTTTCATTTTGGGTCCTGCTACTCGTGCCAGAGGCATGTGCCAGAAGCTGCACTGATTTTTGCTCACAAGCTTCTGGCAGGAACAGGGCACAGAAGTTGTCTCCGGGCTTCTCTCTTCCGGGTGTCTGACCAGAAGGAACACGCAATTAACTGGGCAGTCTGGAGAGCAGTTGTGTGCATAGTTGCCCACCCATCCACACCATCTGGTTTGTTCTCAGGACCTTCTAGAAACCAGTTCTCTCAAGCTTTAGAAACTTGTCAGGCATTGCAAAGAAGACTTCTTGGACAATAACAAAGTGACTGGCAAGATACTAACTTACACAGACAAGTAGGAATTGGGGGGAAATTTCCCAGAATCGAGAGCAAAATGGCAGAGATGGAACAAGGGAGAAAGAATAAGTGACAATTGAGATGAACTCAAATGGTCTGCAAGGAAATCCAGAAAGAATGGTGAGAGAGAAAGTGAAAGAATTTCTAAAGGACAACAAAGAGTTCTTTTCAGAGACAAAGTTGCTTCAGCCTGAGGGGTCTCTGAGATGGTGATCACAACAAATACCCAAGAGAGACACACTGAGACCCTGCACTACAATGTTTCAGGACACCAAGAAAACATGGAAACCACGGTGTTCTTACAAAGTTCTAGAGAGGAAAATAAAGGGTCACCTACAGTGGAATGAAGATCAGACAGCATCCTCTCACCAGCAGTAAGTGGAGATGTGATGACCATGGACAGATGCTTTTGCAGTTTAGAAGGAAAATCATTTTGGAACCCAGAAATCTACAACATCAGGAGCATTAAAAACTAGACTTCAGACACAGAGGTTCACTCTCCTTTTTTTTTTTTTTAAGTTGTTACTTGAGGATGTGCCCCAGCAGAACAAGGGCGAAGACTAAGAAATGACTTGCTTATCCTATAACTCAACAAGGGAAACTTGCAGACTGACAATGTGTACCAGGAACTGGAGTCCACACTTGAGCAGAACAGCTGAGGACTCCATTAAGAATGGCAGGAACTTCAGCAATACACCAATAAAATGGGGCACAGCTGAGTGGCATGCTAACAAAGGCATAATTCTTCAGCCACAAGAAAAGAAAAGGCAACTAGAAACTCCAAGAAAAAATAACCTCTTGCCAAAAACAAAACAACACAAAACTATGCTAATCTTAAACAAAAATGTGGGATTACTTTGAACAACTGAGAGGAAAGAAGAGAAAGGAATCCACTGGATTGTGATATTAGGAAGACCCTTCTCCTCACGGGTCTGTAAAGAACTAGAATTCTACTCCCATTCTTGGTGCTGATGCAAACATTTCTATTATCATAATAATATAATGATTTCTACTTTTTAAAAACTTGTGGTTTGTTTGTTTGAGACAGGATATTGCTATGTGGTACAGGCTGGTCTTGAACTATGTAGCCTAGACTAGCCTTGAACTTGTGGTGATCCTCTTGCCTCAGCCTCTCAAGTGCTGGGATTACAGATGTGTGCTACCATGCCCATTATTTTTTTTTTAAACTTTGAATCCGACTTATGGACAGAATTGAGAAGATTTAACTATAACAAAGGGTCAAGTGACACTCTTATTAAATGAGAGACAGGAGTCTGAGAACGTTATTTAGGAGCAATCAATTAAGCAAACTGGCAACAACTATTCAAAATGGGGTGGAGGCAGAACTACACAAACCTTGTCTGTCCCAGCAAACTTTCAAGACTGTTTCCCACTGTGAGATTAAGAAGTGTGTGTGTGTGTGTGTGTGTGTGTGTGTGTATTATAAAGTCAGAGAGGTAACCATCAGAAAAACAAAGTGATCAAACTTGCAAGTGGTCCGTGTTCCCAGTGAGGTGTGTGGATAGGCCAGGGAAGGAAGACCAGGATTTCTTACCATCCTGAGCACTGTCTGTGTGGTCTGCTTTAAAGGATTAATTATTTTGTGTACACATGGACTGATGCTTTTGAAGGGAGGAAAATATGAAGGGGGAGCTCACTGAGAATTGAAGAGGGAAAGGGCCTCTGGGCAGTCAGATGGTGGGGACACTGTGAAGACCAGTGACCAGGGCAAAGGGCAGCGGGAGGCAGGGCCCCTTGAGACTCTGGTGGGGAACTGAACAAGAGCAGGGAGAGGAGGGCACTCAGGTGTCCCATTGGCCCTGGGCATGCTGTGCATCACAATGGAGACCACAGGGCAGGGCAGGCTGGAGGGGAAACACAGCAAGTGCAGACTGGAGAAAAGACTCATCCAAGTGGAGCCTGGTCCCCAGTTGCCATACGCCTCATACTAGAGGACGCAAGATGGCACAGCCAGACCCCATGATGCCACAATACCTTCCTTGGCCTATGCCCCGAGAACTTCTCTCTCACATACAAAATGTTACAAAAGTACTATGTCCTTGTAAAAATGAAAAAAAAAATGTAAACACATGACATGAAAAGTGAAATCATCTCTTTTCCAGTCCCAAACTCTGTCCCCAAGGGGCAGTCATGTGCACTCCAGGAATTGCCAGGCCCAACCCTCCATGGAGAGAAGAGATAAACTGAGGACGCTTCCTTGTGAGGCTAACCTATGAACAAACACACTCAGAGTTGGAGTTCTGCTTTTCAACTCCAAGGAATAACAAAACATATAAAAATACAAAATAATGGTGGAACAAGAATGGGAGAAAAATCACTGTTTCTTGCCATTCAGCTCTTACTACCTACACATGGAAGCAGTCTTCTAGAACACACAGTGAGGGTTTCAGAGGAAAGCCAGCTGCCCACACATGCTGCTCATAACTCAGCACCCCTCTGGATTTATATAGCACATGCCTCTTAGGAGCTGCAAGCACGAAACATATTTTCTCATTCATTCTTACCATGAACACAACTGGAGATATGGAAGGAGTCCCATTCTGCAGACCACAGGAAATGAAGGCACAAGAGGGGCAGTGAACTGCCCAAGGTCACACAGAGGCTTAGTCGGAAGGTCCAAGAGAAAACTTCGGACAGCTTATATTTCAGGGGTTTCAAAGGCTTCTGCTGGTACACATATGTGCTTCTGTACATGCAGAATCTGTCTCTGGAAAGATCCCTTGGAAGCTGGAGACTGAGGTTTTATCTGAGGAGAAGAACTTGGGTGTGGAAGGTAGGGCTGGGGAGAGACCTGCTCTTTCCACTCTATCATCTACTCACATTTTGAATCTTTTACTGTATGTATCTATATCCTATTACCAATTTTAAAAATATAAAAATGAGGCTTGAAAGCCATGAAAATAAGTGGCAGTGGGGAGTGGATATTCACCTGGTGAACAGGCCCAATTTGCCATCCTTTTAAATCAATCTTGAGGAGAAGATTGGTTTTATTGAGGACAGCGGTAATGGAGGCTCTGGAGCTTCCTGTGAGTGCCATTTTTGAGCAGACTGGGAGCTGTCTGTGTGGCTGGGCTGTGGAGTAAGAGGTATTATGAGCATCATGCTGCAAATGATGACCAGGCCTGATGTTCACTTGCTCCCCTGCCAAGGGCAGGAGCTTTGCAAAGAGCTCCTCCTGGCAAAATTTATAAGAAGGAGAAGTTGAGCCATCCACGCGGTCCCTCGCTGTGCCCAGGGCCCAGTGGTCCTGTGCGTTCTAATTTTACCTTGCACTTCACATCACCCACCTTCTTCACCAGCCCAGCCCACCACCTCTGCTTGGCCTGAGTGCTCTGTCTCCCCACTGTTCTCCACTCATCCTTCTGTCTGCTTCCTCCAAAAGTGTATCAGATCCTATCAGGCTCTGCTTAAGGCCCTAGAACGACACTTACCCCAAGCATGAGAATACTCACACTCCTCCTACAAGCAGAGTCTTTCCCTGCACGGTCCTCTGTGTTCTTCTGGCTCACTACTTTCCCTGCCTCCTCTGTGCCTTTGTACTTGCTGGGCCTTCCCTGCAGACCAATTCCCCCTCAACCTTCAGGTTTCAACTCAAAAGCTGCTTCTTTAACCGGGCATAGTGACATATATCTACAATGCCAGCACCCTAGAAGGCTGAGGCAGGAGGACTGCAAGTTCTAGCCCTGCCTGGAAACTTAGTGACTTAGTGAGACCCTGTCTCAAAATTTAAAAAGCACTTGAGATGTGATGTCACACAGTGTGAAAGCCTTGAATTCAAACCCCAGGATGCCACAAAGGAAAAAAAAAAAAAGAAAGAAACATAAAAGCCACTTCTTCAGAGAGAACTTCCCTGGCTCCTGGCTTACCTGTGTGAAGCTGGCCTAACCCCACCCACCCAAGGGACTAACCAAAGTGCTGCTACTTTCCCACATGGATTTAATCGCGAACTGCAAGTCTTTGTTTACATGTAAAATTTATTGCTTGTCTTCACTAATAAGATTTTAATCTACATGAAGTCAAAGACTATGCTTGTCTTATTTGCCTCGGTGTCTTCAACTCCCAGAGCAATGGAGTCTGGAGAAACATTGGTTAAGTGAGCGGAATGGGTAGGGGGATGGAAGGACGGATAGACAAGTGGTTGGGGGAATGGCTGGGTGGGAACGAGGGTGACAAAGCGGATGACTGGACTGATGGAGGTGTAGATGGTTAGACGGGCAGATGAATGAGTGAATGGGTGAACGGATCAGTAGACGGACGGCCTCAGAAAAGAGGAATAGACAGACAGTGACAGATGGGCGGATGGATGAATGGAGAGATGGCTGGCTGGCTGGATGCATGGATGGGGCTCATGAGTAGATGGATGAATGGGTAGGTGGATAGATGTATAGAGGAATGGCTAGATGGGTGGGTGTATGATGGATAGGTGGAAAGATAAGCCGGTTCAGCCTTAAGTAAGACCATGAGGTCTTCCTGTCCACCCCCACCCCAGTAGGCTCTTCCTACATGCCCCGTGCTGATGAAGCTGGGAGCTGATTAAAAAGGAGTAAGACTTGTGAGTCCCACCCCATGTTTAGCTATGTTAACAACGACAGCATGCAGCAGTGGTCCCAGGACCTCTGCTGTCTGACCTGACCAGCACGGCTGGTTCTCCGGCCACTCTCATGTGACTCTGGGCAGCCAGAGGGGATTGAGCTTGACTGACTGGATGCACTGGGCTGCTTCGGCCATCTGGTGCTTCATCATCAAGCCTCTGAGCAAGCTTTCTGACATGAGAGGGGTGGGAAGGGGAGAAAACTCCCAAATGACTCAACAGACATCTCCGTCAAGTCGAGTCTTGCTTCTTATTGAATTGTCTCTAATTGCATTTGCACCCACAGTGGGGCAACTTCAGCCACACTCTGCCTGCCTGGATGTGACCTGGTGCTTACAGCGGATAATTGGCTGGCGGGGCTCGTGTGGCCCTGGGTCTCTGCCGCTCACTAGGCCATTTCTAACGGGGTGCTCTGAAGGGGCCTAACAAACATCTGGCTGCTTTGAGCTGCACCTCAGCGTGCCTACCCCCAGACACATCTTGCCTGTTCAATCAGGGGACCGACAGCCAGCCTCTCTTTCTCCTGAGCCAGGCTGGCTGTGGGTTCCGATGGTTCGTGAGACAGCCCCATCCTTGCATCCACAAGCTCGCACACTGCCTGAAGTCACAGTCTGGTCAAGGCCGGGGCTGCTGTTCCAAGTGGAGGAGGCCCTGCGGGCTGTGCCCTTACCTTCACGGGCAGGCTCATAGAGCTGAACGTTAACCAAAGGAACACTGTTCTTTTTTCCCGAGGATAATTCCAGAGCAGCTTTGCAGAAAGCTGTACCCACACAGAACTCCACACTCCTGTTTCCCACCATCCCAGGCCATTCTGGGCAGTGACATCTTTGCCTCAGTGGGCAGGGCCTTGGAGACCATGCTTACCGCCAGTAGGGCTGGGGTGAGCTCCATCGCTTGGCCTTCCTTTTCAACCGCACTGTCTTTCTATGAAGCAGATAATGACACCTGCTGTACAAGGTCATGAGTATGGCCATCAGCAGTATTGTGACCAGGGCATGGCGGAAGACACTCGGGAAGAAATGCATAAATGACATGATCGTGACCCTGGTTTCTCTTACAGTACTGTCAGGTCACATGAAGCCCACAGCTGGTCTTGCCTGAATTCTGGTCTGCCCCTTGCTTGGAAGCTACCAGCTGACTCCAGTGTGGCCAGATGGCCTCTTCTCTGCGGTGCCAACTCCTGGCACAGAACAGGTGTTCAGAATGGGCATGAAACAAAAGGCTTCAGCGGGGCTGCTGGGGGGCAGGGATCTCAGCCGTCGCCTGGGCCTACCTTCTATGCTCTTCTGGCATGAGAATCCGCAGCACTGCTTGACTCCCTTCAGTGGCAGGGAGCCCATCATCTCACAGGCAGCCCACCATGTCACGGAACGGCTGCATGGTTCCACTTGTCCTCAGGTGGCAAACCTGCAGAACCTGCAGCCTGTGCCCACGTGTGCTCTGGTCCTGCTCTTAGTCATCTGAGATGCTTCTGCTATGGGCCTCAGGAGCACCTTCCTTTCCTTTCCCAGCTCACTGAAGTTGGGTGCTCCCATCGCTCCTTCTCGGGAAATGGGCCGTGAATGTGAAGACACGCGTTTCAAATGACAAGTGTACACGCACACCCACTCTCACGCACATGAGCACACCCGGTCTCACAGACCCAAGGTGATCTGTCCACTGCCCTGTTCCCAGAGACAATGGACCTTGTAGAAAGATGGCTCTAGAAGAGTCACTGCCCGAGGATGGCCACTGGCTGGCCCCTCCCAATTTTCAGGGGCCCTCCAAGCAGCTGTGGGGATGGCTCTTCCAGGTGTCATTGTGCCTGGGTACTGTGGACGCTGGCTCTGCCACAACCTCCTGCTGGAAGTATGGGACGAAGCCCCTGACTGTGACCACTGTGACTGATGTCTTCCATAGTAGCAGCAGCCATCTGGCCCAAATCAAGACTCATGAGAAGCCAGCTGGCATGGCACCCTGGTGGCTGCCGGCCCCTGAACCTTTTGGGGGCTATGCTCATACTAGGACGTGATCACATCTAGACTTTAACACGTTCCTGCTGGCCTGAACCACCGATGGAACATGCCTGACCATCCCATCAGTGGCTTGTACGACTGGTGGTAGAAGTGGTACAACCATGCATGGGGCAGTCATGCATACACCACCAGTGATTCCAGTTGCCCGGCGGTGAGACACATGAACTATGGCCTTGTCGTGAAAGTAGGCAATGGAAGCTCAGTGGCAGAACATTTGTCTAGGATGTGTAAGTCCCCGGGCTCCATCCCTAGCGCTGCATACAAAGTGGGGCAGCCGAGCAAGACCATAAAGTGGCGGCAAGAGAGCAAGAAGTTGGCATTAGCGTCAAATCCAACCAGCAATTCCACTCCTAGGTAAACCCTCAAAGAACTGAAAACACGTTCAAACAAGTACTTATAAGCAAAGTCCACAGTAGTACCATTAACAACAGCCAAAGGGGGACACCAAGTGTCATCAAAGGATAAATAAAGAAACATATATATATGTACAAGGGACGCAGCCTTAAGGAGGAAGGAGATTCTGGCACACACTACAGCATGGATGAACCTTAAGTCAGTCAGAGAATAACAAGTGCTGTGTGGTCCAGTTAGGCGAGATCCCTAGAGTCATCACATCCGAGACAGAAAGCAGGATGGTGGATTCAGGGGCTGGGGACTGAGGCGAGTGTCTGTACTTAGTGGGGACAGATTTTCAGAGAAAGTTCTGGAGGTGGATGGTGGTGATGGTTGCACAGCAGTGTGAATGTGCTTAACCCTGAACTGCGCACTTAAACATGGTTCGGATGAGAAACTGAACGTTACATTTTATCACAGCAGAAATATCAGGGGCGCTGAAGATGAAGCATTGACGCTGGCTGCAAGATGGATGAGTGCTGGGGACGCTGTGCTCAGTGAGCCAGCCAGGAATGTAGGTTACACATTGTAGAAGTCCATTTACGCAAAGTATCCAGGACAGACAGATCAGCACAGACAGGAAGCAGATGGGAGTCGGCTGCCAAGGGCTGTGGGAGGGACACCAGAGTGACTGCCCATGGGCACAGGGCTTCCTCTTGTGGTGATGAGAATGTTTTGGAACCAGACAGAGGTGGTGGTTATGCAATACCATCAACGTGCTAGACACCAATGAACTGTGTACTTTAAAATATATATTTTATGTTATGCGATGCTTGACGCAATAAAAACAAACTCAGGTGGGACCCCTTGGTGGGCAGATGGGGCTATGGGAACAGGGCTGAGTGCTCAACACAACCCTCGGGGTTGGGGAGGAACCAGGGAAGGGTGACCTGTCCCTTCTACAGACTGGTCCTTGCTGGAGGTATCTGGCTGGGGGGTTTCTCAAAAGGGCCTCGGGGCCTGCTGCCCCATGGGCCAGGTGTGCATGCTCCCAGCTGGCAGTCACACATGGCGCCCTTCCCCTTCCTGACTCATTCACTGACTCTTTGAGTCCCCAACACAAAGCCTCCCGCTGCGGCCCCAGTGTGCATTGGTGCAGGTGCAGGGAGACTCGTGGCTCGCAAGGGAAGCGAATGGACAGAGACATTTCCTGCTGGGGACACTCAGAACCAGAGAAGCTGATAAGACGAGGGGAACGGCGGCCACAAAAGATCCTTCTGGATCCAGCTGTTTATGATGCCCCTGGTCCGAAAAGAGCCCCAAGCCAGCCTCAGTTGTCTCCCACAATTACAGGGTGAAGGGACGCTGAGACCGAGGATGTCCCTGCAGCATGTGGCGCTGCAGTTTGGTTTCTGTGGGAACAGTCCCCCTCGCCCCGCCAGGCACACCATCAAACTCCAACTCCAGCTGCACAGAGACAGCAGCAGCGAGTACGGGAAACACAGGTGAAGTGGAAACGCAGACTTCCTGACTGCTCCCCTGGGAGGGGCACCATGCCTGCTGCACCTCCTCTACAGGGCTGTGCTTTCTTCCCCTGGACAGATACCCACCTCTCCTGGGGCCCTTGGTTGTGCTGCAGCTCAACCCCAACTGCAGGGCCATGCAAGATGGTGGCTCCCAAGATCCTAGCACGGTGGATGCACAGCAAAGCAAACCAAAGGGGTCTGAAAGCTGCACATGAGGTGGCCCAGGGTGTCCACGGCACACACGAGGGTCTGAACAGCAGGGCTGTAGCAGGGAAGGGAGCAAAGCTTACCTGGATGCATCGAGGCTGTCATAGGAGCCCACAGTATAGTGCCTGAAGAGCTTCTTGCTGCGGTCTGCACGGGTTTCTGTGTAGAAAAGGGAAAAACAAAACAAAATAAAACATTGTTTAGAAAAGTCACGGTCTTTGAATACTGAACTCACATGAGGCTGGCTGGGCCCTCGTCCATCTACACCCCTGAAGTATGAGATCCACTCTCTGGGGAAAGATCTGGGAAAAGATGAGCCCCGAGTCTGTGACTTAACCTTGCAAATCTGGGGAATGTGTATGAACACCTTTAAAGAGTCAAAGAGCTCCATTCAAAATGGAGCCAGAGTCCTGTGGGCTGTGGCTACCGAAGGGGGGTGGGAGGGAAACTGCAGAGCAGAAGGAGCCACGGGCCTTCAAGCTGCGATTGCAACAGCCGACTGTACATGGAAGCCTCTAGAACAGCATCCTAAAAGTGATGTTATAAGTCTCCTAGCAAAACTGAAACCCTGCAGATGAGTGCCTTCAGGGAAGAAAAGACATATTTACTGTTATTTTCCTGATTACAGTTGCTTTCTCCTAACCTTAAAAAAAAAAGACACTAAACAAACATGATTAACTTTCCTAATTAAATCCCCTGCTTGCTTCCCTTATTCAGCAGATTTAGAAGTAAATTTCATGGGAAATAATAAGAACGATGTAATTAGATTTAATAGATAGCTCAGGGATGGGGGAGGGGACCCACAATGACACAAACAGGAAAGCTATAGCGGCTCCTAATGCACTGTTTAGGTATTTTCCTTTCAAATAAAATTTCCTGTTCTATCTCCTTCCTAAGTCCTGCAGAAAACTCAGTAATCCATAGGCTTCAGGTACATGGCCTGAAATCAGATTTTCACTCCTGTAAGTCTCTCTATTGGTCTCCTCTATCTTGTCTTCCAAGGTGAATGTGATTTTTATTAGAACCTCAAAACACACATTTGTAGTTCAAAGGTGAACACAAATAAAGCCCCTGGGGAAGTCTTCACTCCTTTCCTGACCAGCGGTAGCTAAGGTACAGGCTTCCTCCCTATGGAATGGGGAGTTGCCCCTGAGCTGAAGGAGGCTGGTGGTAAGCCCAGGACTGCATTTCCCAGCTGGCCTTGGACTGGGGTATGGTCATGTGACTCGTTTCCACCAATGGGATGTGAGCAGGAAGGTGGGGGGGGGCAGTGCTCAAGCCCAGTCTCTTTAGGAGCCTGCCTGCTAGCCCTGCTCCTTTTCTGTTTCTGCCAGCACAAAATTCAGACTGGGAGGCCCTAAAGGGTTGGGGGGCCCTGTGACCCAAGAGGCTTGGGTGTCTATTCCTTGGGTGGTTCCATGGGTGAGAGTTAATCTCCTATTGGACATTAGGCTGCATTTCTGGATTTGTTATACCAGTTAACCTTGCCTTGACTGACAGGTAGGGCTACTGCAGTTCTGTGGATTTGACTCCTACCTGCCTCTCCACGCCTTCCATGTCAATTCCCTGATGATGACGTGCTTATGAGTCCCTGATCAGCCATGTCATCTTCACTGTCATCATTACTGCTGACACTTTTTGAGCACTTCTGTGTACTCCCTCGTTTACCCGCCATGCCCATCCAGGTAGGGTACACACAGTGCACTAATGCTGCCTGTCTTGGGTCTGTGGGTGCCCTCCACAGGCAG
Source organism: Hystrix cristata (assembly GCA_004026905.1). Taxonomy (NCBI): domain Eukaryota; kingdom Metazoa; phylum Chordata; class Mammalia; order Rodentia; family Hystricidae; genus Hystrix; species Hystrix cristata. The sequence continues at coordinate 55,117 of PVJO010004075.1, forward strand.
AGCACCTCATTTAACATCAAGCTTAATGCAGCCTACTATTTTAAACACCTGCCTGCATACACGACAACACTCATCAGCCACTGCTTACTCTGGTATTGAAGTAACACAGCATGAAGGTCTTCAACAAAAATGCTACAACAATTACTGAAATGTCCTTTCCCAAAGCAAGTCAAAAGCAATGACACTCCACAAACAAAACAAGCAATTTAAATTTTAAGAAATGCAATATATTATACAGTAAATCCATTGCCCAAAGTGAAGTTGCCAACAGTATAAATCTGTCATTTTGTTTTACTGAATACAGAGAAGCACACTGAGGTACAAATTATTAGACCACACACTTAACATAGTTAATGGGCTGTCCTCTGCTGCTCAGGCCTGCCAAGCCTGTATTTGTCATCACCTCTGTTTTAACATTGTGTCCCTCCCCTGAACTGTGATCTGTGGCCATCTGGGCACATGGAGGGAGGTGGGACAACTGGATCCATTTTATGGGGGGCAATAGTTGAGGCCCCCCGAAGACAAAGTGACATATCCACTCCCCCGTAGGGCCAGGTTCACTGTCTTGGCTGGCACATGGGTGCCAGAGCCTGTTTCCAGTCTCACAGACCATACTGCCCTGATGCCTGGCATAGGCTTCCCATGCTTCTGTGCTTTGTACACTGCCCTAGGATGGGACTTGGCCTTATTTCTCTCTGGCTGTTGTGGTCTGGGTATGTGTCTCCTTCACAACTTATAGTGAAACTTAATCGTCACAGTCATAGGTTAATGGCATTTGTAGGAGGGATCTTTGGGAGGCTATTCCAATTAGATGAGATCATGAGGGTAGGATCAGGTGGTAGGACAAGTGACCTAATAAAAACAGGAAGAGAGACTCGAGCTGGCAGGCTTGCTCTCTCATCATGTGATGTCCTGTGTTACCCTGGGACTCTACAGAGTCCTCACCAGCAATGCAGCCCTTGATCTTGAATCTCCAGAACTGTGAGCTGAATGAACCTTTATTGTTTACGAATTACCTTGCCTGTGGTATTCACTTACAGTGACAGAAAACAGACCGACAGACCTGCTGCATAACTCTGAGTAGACACGCAGTCAAGGCCTGCTGACCTGACCCAAAGGACCTCTTGTACCTCATCTGAGTGAGGAGAGGGCACTGAGTGCTTGCTCACCAGGCCATGTGCTGGTCCAGCCAAGCTGTGAAGTCTTCCCCAGTGCTCGGCATCTGGCCCAGATGTGGGCAAGTGTTCTTCCCTGGGTATGCTCATGTGGCAAGGCTCCATGGCAGTCATTCACCAGGTCCACCAAAGCTAGACCCTGTCCTCAGAGGAAGTGTTGGAAGGGGACCCCATGGGTAGATCTCAAGGTGCCAGGGTGCGGGAGGAAGGAGCCCAGGACATCCACCGTCTTGGGCTGAGAGACCCCAGCAGTCAGAAAACTAGAGGGAACACACGGCTGGCAACACAACTGGGACCACAAACGTGCCAGGCCATGGAGGGACAAATGAGACTTGAACCTCTTTGTGGGTTAAGCAGAGTGGCTCACAAAGCCAGTGAAGAACCACATGGCTGTTAACTGCTAGTATTACTCTTAATTGCTTCTGCTGCTCAACCCCTGCATGGCAGCTCTGTGCTGGTTGTCTAGGAAACCACTGGGCACTGAGAGTGGACTGGGACAGGTCTCTGGATGGGTCAGATGGCCCAGAGCCCAGGGGCAGAGAGGAGAGCATAGAGTGGAACGTGCGTGTGAGCATGTGTGTGCACGCATACATGTGTTTATCCAAGGCAAACCACATTTGGAAAGGGAATGCTTTCCAGGCTAGGTCAGGAAAGTGGAGATTTCTAGGTGGTGGGATTTCATGGATCAATACAATTTTAAACAATGTGGGTGGAGAGTGTAAACCAGCACAAAGGTTATCCAGTTTTAAATTTGATTCAGTGAGGACATTAAAAATAATTATCTTCTCCTGTCAAAATTATTTTACAAGAGAAAAACAAACTTCAGAAAGTATATTATCTCTGACTACCTTGTGAAAACTTCCCAATGCTCTGGCTCCCACACATGGTCATGTTTCTGCTCTGAGATATGGTCCATCACCACCATCCTCATCACCACCATTACCATGACAACCATCACCACCATTTTACCATGACAGCCATCACCACCATTACCATGACAACCATCACCACCATCATCAGCATCACTATCACCACCATTGCCATCATCAGCACCATCACTATCACCATAGCCATCACCACCGTCACCACCATCATCACCATCGCCATCACTATCATCTTCACCATCACCACCATCATTACTATCACCAACACCATCACCTTCATCATTATCATCACAACACCATCACCACTGCTATCACTGTCATCATCACCGTCATCGCTATCACCCTGCCATCACCCCACTGCAGCACCCTGATCTCCTATTTTACAGGCTGCACGTCCTCATCCCCTCACCTGCGAGGGGGACAGTCCCTACTCCCAGAGAGGCCACCAAGGAGTGAGGGTGAGCTGCTGCGGGAGCGGCTTGGGGGTGCGTGGATGGCACTGTGTCCCTGGCTTTGCTGTCCCAGGGCTGTACCGCAGGAGTTACTACTGCCCCAGGTTGACGGGTGAGGAAGACAAGGCTCAGAGAGGTTAAGTGAGTGCCCAAGATCACCTAGACAGAAAGCAGAAAGCACAGAGCCTGTCCACAGCACAGCCTCCACTGGGGTGTAGAGCAGGGGGCGCTGCCAGGAGTGATCTCCCTAAACTCAGGTAGCCTCCCCAACCTGCCTGTCCCATGGACCTGTCCTATAATCTTGCTTTATTTGTGTTGCTGTGTGGTGGTGGTGGTGGTGGTGGTGGTGGGGTGTGTGTGTGTATGTGTGTGTGTGTGTGTGTGTGTGTGTGTGTTACTAGGGATTGAACGCAGAGCCTTTTTGCACTGAGCCACACATCCATCCCTTTTTTTTGAGACAGGGTCTTACTAAGCCACTAAACTGACCAGGTTAGACTCAAACTTTTGATCCTCCTGTCTCAGCCTCCTAGAGTGGTGGTATTACAGGTGTGTGGCAGCAGGTGCTGATCTGGGCAGAGGGCGAGGCTGGGTAGATCTCAGAACCCTTCCCCAGGGTGACAGTGGAGATGTCATGACACGTCCAGGCTTGGCCACTGTTGGCCGTGTGGGACCAGCTGAGTGCTGTGAGCTGCAGGTGTCTGGGCCAGGCGCTTCTTGCTGGATCCCACTGGTGTAAGTGCAAGCCGCAAATGAAACACCAAGGAGCAAGCACAGGAGAGGCAGGAGGAGGGCAGAGGCCACTCCGGGCTCCCCATGGGCCTGTGACCATGATGGGGAGGGAGACTGGTCCTCCCCACTGGGGCCTGCAGAGAGGCTGTGGCTCAGCTAAGTGCCTGATATCTGTCACTCTCCGGGTCGCTGCAGCCCCCATCCTGCCCTCCTTTCTAGAATGGCATAAGGCAGGGCCAAGCATGCTGCTGGGTGCCACTCAGAAGGGTGGCCATGTGCCTCCCTTGTGCTCTGGGCACCAGCCCTTTCCTGGTCCTACCCACATGATCAGGGAGGTCACCCCCACTTCCCCAGCCCTGGGCTCCAGTGGTTGCCAGGGAAACTAGGGGGACTGTCCCACTTCTGAGGCCACTGAAGGGAGCCAGGGTAACATGATGCCCGCAAGCAGGACGGCATGGGAGCTAGGGAAGGAGGGAAAGCCAGACCGGATGCCAAGGCTGGACCCTGGACATAGCTGGGCCAGACTCACCACATACACAGATTCACAGTCCTTTCTGGCCTAAGACAATTTAGTTTCTGTTAACAGGCAAGAGCTTGAAAAGTTATACACGTAATCATGGTACTGCTCACCAATGGCCAGGACGCAGCCCCCAGGTGTGACACCCATATGGATCATGTGCCCACATTTGTCTGCTGCAGAGTGGGTGGCTTCCCTTCACCACGTGGAGTTCCTGGCCAGGCTGCACCACACCCCACGCCCAGGCCAGGCTGGGCACCACGCTGAATGCTCTAGGATCCTGCCACTCCCGTGAGGTGCACTGGCCTTTTCCTGAGATAGTCTGAGATACCCTGCTGAGAAAGGTGGTTCTAGCTTCCTTTGGGGCATGGGATGGAAGAAAATGGGCTCTGAATACAGAGGGACCATCCTCTAACCACAGGGAGAGAATGAGTCCTCGAATGCAGCCAGTGCCCTGTGGGAGGGACAGGCAGACACGGAGGCTCTGATGCCACAAGCCCTGGGTTTTGCCTGTGGAGGTCGTGAGGGTCACTTGTCAAGTACCCTGGCTTTCTTCCCATGTGCACATAGTCAGATTCTACTTCCTGGCTCTCTTGCAGTTGGGTAGATCCTTGAAATGAGTTCAGACTAGTGACCAAGGGCCCCAGGGCACAGAAATCCAAATGCAAGCCCCCTAGCCCTCAGCGGTACCCTTTGGCATGGTGCCCACGGCACTAGAGATCCTGGCTGTTCCAGCCGTTGTGGTCCCAAGCGAGCCCCCCGTTGACACAGGATGGACATGGAGACAATGAGAAATAAACCTTTGCGTTCCAAGTCCCCAGGACTGGGGATGTTGGTCACCATAATGCTAGCGAGGGCAGGCAGACCGACACCACTAAGCATGGCCTTTGTTGTTGTGTGGGCCAGAATACTCATTCTGTGTTTTGCTCAAGCCCGGCGAGCTGGGTTTCTGTCACCAGCAACTGAAAGAGTCCCCGGCAAGTGCAGAAGGGAAGAGGATGGAAGGCCAGACAAAAATCAAGGCAGAGACTGAGCGGGCCTCTAGTCTGTGAAAATGGCCACACTTGCTAAGAGGAAAATAGAAAATCACCTAATAGACTACAGAAACATATCCCTGAAGCATGTTTAGAACATGGCACAGTATGTGCATCTTTCTGTGACTCAAAGGAGGTGCCTCTGCTGATGATAAAGGAGGCAGACGAGCTAACAGCCAAGTGGGAACTATATATGTGTTTGCTTCCTTAACCACATAGAAGCTTTTTAAAACATTTTTTTCCAGTACTGGGGATTGAACCCAGGGCCTTTGCACAGAGCTATATCCCCGGCTCTTTTTAAATTTTGAGACAGGGTCACACTGAGTTGTCCAGGCTGGACTCAAACTTTCAATCTTTCTGCCTCAGCTTCCAATGGTGCTGGGATCATAAGCACGCAACCCCATACCCGGGACCATGTAGAAACTTCTTGAAGTCATGACCAAATTTCCAACCAGGCCATCTCCTCGGCCAGTGCCAGGTGGGTGCTCCACACAGAAGGCCCTCAGCAATGTCTGCAGCATGTCACACAGCTTGGGGTCTTGCTGTCACTATCACTGTAGTCCGAGTGACCACCATCCCTTGCTTGGGCTTGGTACAGAAACTTCGTGTCTCTGACTTCCATGTTTGCCCCTCCCCTCAATGAGCCACTCTCCATACAGCAAAGAGAATGAGCTTTAAAACAATGTAAACAAACCAGGTCTGCTTTGTGCCCGGCTTGCTCCCCACCCTCCCATTCTGCCCCCCTCCTCTCATCGATGGCTACACTCTAGCCACATGAAGCACCTCCTTGTTCTTTCAGTATAATGAGCTGACCTGTACTGCGGGGCCTCTGGACTTGCTAGGTTCTGTCTGGGACATTCTTTCCCCAGTTCAGATTTCACCAGGCTGTCAGATCCCCGGCTCCTAAAACACAGCCTGGCACACCAGAATCAATGAATGAACTTCCCGGGTGCAGCTCCCTGGTCTGGCTGCAATGTGCTAAAGACACAACACAGAACGCTGAATGAGCACCTCCGTAGGACCAAAGAGCGGTGGGAACAGAGAAGCCGCTGCTAGCACTGGCAAGGTGATGACCACATGGGGGCCTCCCCACTGTGCCTCTGGCCTCCATTTCTCTACTGCAAAGCAGCACGCCTGGGCCAAAGGGCCCCCAGGGCCCCGTCCCCAACATCATGCACCCTCTTAGTGCAGCTGGGGATTCGCTCTTGCCCAGGGGTGGCTGTGAGTGTGAGCACCCCACATGGCAGTGTGTAAGCTGATGTCCCCTGAAAGCTCCACTCCGAGTATGTCCTAGAAAAATCTACATCATAAGGGGAAAGAAAAAAACCCAAACCTAGAAATCCCATTTCATACACCTCTTGGGACTCGTGGAAGGCAGTGACAGATTGCTTGACAAGCTTCCGCCTGTCGGCATTTAAAATAGCCCTTTATGCCGAGTGCGGGGTGTGTGAGGGGGGTTGTGTATGGCACGGCGAGGGAGCCGGGACAGTGTCCCCAGAGCCTCCAAAGGCCTGTGGTCCTGGAGAGGGCCTTTCTGGAAAAGGAAACATGGGGAGGAGTTTTCTCAAAGGCATTTACTAATACTCTGAAAGGCCACAATTTAATTCACAAAGACGTGGGGGGAGTGGGTGGCCACAGAGCTAGGAGATGGCTGAGCAGGAGGTAGGGACGAGGCCTGGGAATATAATGTGCCCTTCATACCTAAGCCAAAGTCCTGCAGTAGTCCCTTTGCTCATGAGATGCCTGGGGACAGAGGGAAGGGTGGGAGGACACAGAACAGTCAGTTTTCAGATAAGACAGACTCAAGTTCAGCCTTGCTAGCTGTCTGAGCTGGACAGGAAGTCACTCTCTGCTGGGCTTGTTTTCTATTCTGTAATGTGGGCCAATAGCACCTGGCCCAAGAACCACTTTATTCCTTCTGGTGAAGGTACCTGTCTCTAGTGAAGAGGGAGAGCCTCTCCCTGGCCATTTCCGTACCACGTGATGTTCTGTGGTACCACAAGAGACCAAGGAAGAAGGGAATGGTCTTTGCTTCCTGTGTGAACCGAGGTCATCTCTATGCAAGTGTGGAGACTGTGACCACGGGCAGCAGTGAGTGGAGAGCTGGCTGGGGCTGAGCAGGCAGAGGGTGCCAAGAGGCCCAGGCAGACGTGGGACAGGGCCATGATGTGTGTAGAACCACAGGAGGGCAGCTGTGCATTCTGACCTCGGTGGCCAGGAAAAGCCCCAGCCTCCTAAGATGGGGGTACGTTCACATGAGTTTATTTCTTGCTACCAAAACAGGACCATCTTCCTGCCAGGCTGTTCTCTGGGTTGGACTATTCACCCAAGTGGACAACAGTGGCGCTCCTGGGTCTCATCTCAGGCCCTGGTTTGGTGGCCCATGACCCTGACAGTACTGCTGAATGTCCATTCTGGACATGACAGCGCTCAGACATTTTTGCCTTCAATTCCTAAATACAGTTGGTCTTATGTATCTGTGGTTTCCTTATCTGAAGATTCAACCAATCTTGGGTGGAAAACACTTGGAAAAAAAATTGTGTCTGTACTGACTAGGTAGAGATGTTTTTCACTGTTACTATTTCCTTAAGAATACAGCCTAACAACTATTCACACAGCACGAACACTGGGTTATAAGTCATCCAGAGACGGCTGAAAGCATGTGGGAGAGTGTGCGTAGGTTATGTGCAAATACTATGCATACTACAGGAAGTATTTAAGCATCACGAGTTGTGGTATTTATGGGGGGAGGTCCTGGAACTGACCCCCAGCAGATTCCAAAGGACAGTACTGGCATTTATATGACAATCAAGTGGCACAGCACACATCTCCGGATGCCCCCAGGGGGCAGTATACCCTTCAATAAGAGCCACGGTTGTAGCCATGGGCTGCTGAGGACTCTAGGTTCCAGGTTCCCTTTTCTGAAGAGCAGTTACAATGCCCGGATGGAGGGCGTGGGGCACACAGGGGCCCAAATGCCTCCACAATGAAGACAGCGAGACCTGAAGTTCAACCACACATGTAAGAGTAACTTCCAACAATGATGAAACACTTCTGGGTCCGGTGGCCTCGATTTACCTGCCATGATGATGGGGTTCTGCTACTCCAGATCCTCTGAGAATCATATACGATAACATCCTGGGCTTTTCTATTCTTGTCTATAAGGACTCTGTCTCAAATTTACTTCTTTTTATTGACAGTGAGTCCCCAGCACTATGCAGCCATACAGCTCCTCCTTCCCAAGCCTCTGAGATCCCACAGGTTTTAGGTGAGACCCCTAAGATAAGCCTAAAGCAGGATCAGAACCACATCTGGGACAGGATGAACAATGGGGATGCAAGGTAACAACTGCTTTTCTTTTTTAAAACCAAAGATGTTGCTGGACTCCTTGCAAATTGGAGAAATGCCAATTTCTCCAGATGGGCTTGCCAGGAGATGCCAGCCAGGTGCTGGGGAGTGGGCCTGGCAGAGACCTCTCACCAGGCCACACTCTGCCTGGCAAGCAGGGACACACTACAGTCTGCAGGCTGCCTGGTGTCCAGGCAAGGCCAGAAGCTGGCGGACAGAGGGCACTAAGCTCGGAGCTGCACCCAGGATCCAGGCCAAGGTCCACCTCCATGGGCCACGTTCTCTGTTCTGGTGAGTGAGTGGGGCTGTGGGGGGCGGGACCACAGCTCCCAGAGTCCCTCAGGCAAGGGCACAGGACTCTGATTTGACAAAAACACATATTATACTAACCATCACCCAGTGGCAGGTCACACAGTTCTTCACTAAATCAGGTACAGGTCACTTATCAAGCACTTACTGGGCACCTAGTACTGACTTAGGGGGGTGGGAAAAGGAAGATCTTGTGGTTGGAGAATAGACTCCAGATCACACTGACCACCTAGTGATGAAGGGTGGACTACGTGTCACCAGAGGCTTGGCGGCCTAAAGCAACATGACGCATCCTTTCATAGTTCCATAGGTCACAAGTCTGACTTGGGTCTTCTTGGGCTAAAGCCCAAGAAGCTTCTCTCTTCCACTTTGAAGGACCCTTGGGGTTACAGTAAGCACACCACCCCCATGTAGAATCATCTATTTTAAAGGCAGCTTAGTCAACGGACTAAGGTCCACGTCCATCTGTGACCTTAGTTGCCCACGGCAACTAACGTATTCAAAGCTTCCGGGCATTGGATGTGGACATCCTCAGGGCCACTGTGCTGCCTAGAGCAGCAGAGACCTTCCCTGTAGCACAACACGGGAGATAAGCCTAGCTCTAAGGCTGGTTTCAATTCCTGCAGGTCAGAAACTACCCAGATGACTGAGCAGTGGTTTCTAGGAAACACATTTCCATGCTCGCAGATCCAGGATGAGACTAAGTTCAAATTCTGATGGGGCCACTCTGGTGAGGCTCTGAGATTCCATCCCCTCCTGTGTGATGGCATTAAAGTCCTGATGACAGACCTCTGTGTCTGATCCTGCTTGGCAGCCCCAGAGATGACTCCTCTTCCACTGAGAGAACTCAGCTCTACAGGACAGCTTTTGCCCGGGATCGGCGGTGCCACGCACCTGGGGGTTGACGCTTTCCTCCCTGGATCATACCGGTTTCCAGCAGTCAAAGCTGACTATACAGTGGGATATGGCACCGATAAGAACTGAGTCATTCGGTTCTATTTATTTCCTGCTTGCTGATACACTGTTGCCCCTACCCAGTGTGTGTACGAGTCTGTGTGTGTGTACTGTCTGCTCCTTGCCCAACCTCATGTTCTCACATCTGGGTAAGAACCCAGCAGTAAGCGACAGCAGAAGGTTTTGTTAAAAACCTACAAGCTATGAATTCCCTCAGGGTAGGCATGGACACATGTGGGGAAGGGGAACCAGGTCCCCCAGGACACTTGCTAAGAGTCCCAAACACCTGAGAACCATCAAGGGCCAAACCCATGGGCTCCAAAGCCCAGAGAAAGAAGATGCTAGCATGCCAGGCTGTTTTCCCTGACAGAGCCCACTTTGGTGAGCCGGCCACTCCCGGCACAGTTATTTTCTTCTTAGTCGTCCAAGGAAATTGTTGGTTGTACTGTAAGACGACAGCAAACACCTTAAGGAGGAACAGGATTTGCATTACTGACTTAAGGAAAAGTGGCTTTGGCGACCATCACTGTGTGAAGCAGCTGCAGCCCCTCCTTACGCACCCCCACTGCAGTGGACCAGCTGGAGCCCTCAAAGCACCGGCCTCATGCCCCAAGGCACAGAAAGGGTAGGTGAGCAAGATGCCCCGTTTCAGGGCTAGGGCCAGCACTCAGTGGTGTGTCCAGAAATGGTTACTATAATGTGGAGAACCCACAGGGAGAGAGAGGTTACCTCCCCGCCACAGCCTGGATATGGAGCGTTGCCCAAGGTTCCCGTATTGGAGGCGTGGTCCCTGCGTGGTGCTGAGACCTGTGGGAGGTGGAGCCCAAAGGGGGTGGAGCTTGAATCCCGGGGTGGTTCTCCTGGGACTCTGAGTTAGTTCTCATGACATGGAGCTCAGCCCTGGAATGCTCCCTGGCTTCTTGTCTGGTGATGTGATTGCCATGCCGCACCTGGTTCCCACCATAATGCCCTCTGCCAGGGGGTGATAGTCGCGGGCCTGAGCAGGGCTGGTATCATGCTCTGTGGACCTCTAGGTTCCCAAACTATGAGCTGAACAAGCCTCTTTGTTAGAGTAACAAAAAGGACTAAGACGTCCTTACACGGGCATCCATCACCATCATGGTTTGGGTCTGTCACTATCCAACATCCATCGGCATTCTGCACACACACTGTCCTAAGTGCTAACGCATGGGCTCCTCCGAATGTCTTGGCAACCCAACAAGACAGCACGGATGCCACCTTCACTGTGCCAGCTTGAGAGACGGTTCTTATGTTCAAGCCTCAGCCACTGCCCCTCACTGCCTCAAAACCTGGGAGTCAGAACTTACCCCCATCACCACCATCCTGTGCCAGGCACTTTCTTCTGTGACAAACTCCATGCTGGCTCCCTCCAAGCACTCACCTCCAAGCACTCTCTCCCCTCTACTGCAGGGGCTAGGAAGCCTTACACCCAGCTTCTCAGGGTCTCCTAGGAGTGGCGAGCACCCTGGTCCTGGCCAATGAGATGAGAGCAGGTGTCCAGGGGAACGGCTCTCTTCCCTGGCCCTGCCTGCCCCTCCCCATCTGGAGTATGGATGAGGCTCTGCAGCCACACTACCATGCTGGGCATGCTGAGGACAAGGAAGGAGGACAGAACTGGAGCCCCAGGTGGCACTGTGGGGCCTCTGTGCCCATCCTGCTGGCCTTGCTGGCCCCTGACCTGTGGGGCAAGATGCTAATTCCCTGTGAGTTTCAGCAATGGCTTCGAAGGTTTCTGCGATCGCAGAGCCACTCCGTATCCTGTTTAGCCACCAACAGCCCTCCAGACAGCACTGTGAGTACAATAACCACATAGAGGAGGAAACTGAGGTACAGAATAGACGGTCCCAAGTCACATGATTACCAAGTGACAACACTGGCACTCAGCTGCTCTCTTCACAGTTCCGCTGAACTCACACAGTGACCCCAGGAGATGAGTCTGCTCTGCCTGGGAGGAAACTGGGTGGACTGGGTCATTTCCAAGGTCACTTGGTGCATGAGCATCAGACCTGAGATCTAAACCTTGGCTCTGGGAAGGGGAAGAGCCTGCACTTACAGCCTTGGGCAGAGAGACACACAAAGACTCTGCCTTCACTTGTAAATGAGCTGAGCTCTGAGGGGTCACGTGGCTTCCAGGGCTCCTCCCCTACCCCTCCGGGTCTCCCTGCTTGGCAGGTACAGTGGACTCCTCCCTCTTGGGGTTCCGGGGTGCACACCCAGAAGGCTGCCCGGAGCTCTGTTTCACCCACCTCTGCCTTCCCTGTTGCTCTTTGGCTATGCAAAGTGGGGACACTGTCAGAGGGACTCTGTGCTCTGTTTCCCAATTACCACAGTCCCAAATTGGTTGGACAAATGAATAAAGCTGTTGGCTGTCAATGAGTTGGTTTCTCCTCTATAGTAATTAGGATAAAGAAAAAAATCCACCCAGGAGGTTCAGCGGAAGCCTGTATACCCAAACACATCCAGCCAAACCCGCAGTTTAAGTGGAAATGACAGTAAATGGATGAATTGGGGCCTGATCTGCATGTTGCTGATCAGCTCAGCTCAGAGTGTCCACGCCAAGGTGGCCTCCCGTTTTCCAGAATAGTTCTCTCTTCTCTCCACATCCAGAAGGACATGTAGTGATAGGCTGGGGCAACCTTATGTGTCCCTTACCCTAGCAGCCCAGGGCTGAAGTGACAACAGGAAAGGAGGGGCATTTACGCAAAGGTTTGTGACAGGTCTCCAAAGGACTCTTCCGTCCCTGTATCAACCCAGCTGGGGCCCAGAAGGGAGCAGAGGCATCCTCTCTCGTTTCACCAGTCATCTGATCTGATCCTCCTTTTGCAGCTCCAGCGCATGGTCCCCACCCTCTAATATCCAAGACCTAACCCTAAAGAATGCTTTGTTCTGGGTCCTATGGGTCTTTCCCCAGCTGATTGAAATGCTCTGGAAGAAACCAATGACCATGAGCACCATGTCTGTGGGTCTGGGGCAGCGGGCAAGCATCCTCCTGTTCTTCAATCCCTAAAAGAGGCAGGCAGCAGCACCCCTTAGAGAGGTGGTCAGGTGAGGTACAGTGCCAGAGGGCATGCAGGTGTGCGGAGCGGAGCTGGCTTGTAAATCTAGGAACACACCGGGGGTGGGAGGATTCTTTTCAGCTTTTTAATCTTTTTTAAGGACACTGGGAGCTGAGGCTTGGGAACTAGGACACAGACAATAAAGACCTGTTGAGCACAAAGCAGCTGCTGGAGCCTGCAGGAGGAAGCTGAGGCACTGAGGGTTGGCATTCAGACTGGGGCCAACCAGTTCCCCCCCATCAAGGTAGGTGTCTTGAGGGTTAGGTGGATCTCACTGACAGTAACGGAGCCCAGCGACCTGGCTGCTTTTCCTTCCCTGCTAGCCACTGAAACCCCACAGGACCCACCCAGAGGTCTGGCAACCCAAAGATTCTCCATGTGACTGAAAGATCCCAGGGTTGCAGGGGGTGAGGACCAGCTGGTGGGACTGAGGCTGGAGTCACCAGAGTCTTGGTGATACAGAGCTCACGTTTCTCTTTGCATTCCTCTTGGGAGGGAGGCCCCATTTAAGTAAAGTGTCATCTGTCTGACCTGGTCACCAAGCTCCTCACTGAGCCACCTCCTGCTCTCTGCTTTTGTGCAGGAGGGAGCAGCTGGCGACAACCTACTGTGAAGTCGATGAAAGCAGAGCAATCTGCAAACAAATCTGGTGTTTTCTTGGTCTCTACCGTTACTATGCCGAAGGAGCTCACAGTCCAGTCCACTAAAAACAACAGCAAGGGTAACCACACTGCCTGTGCTGTCTTTGAGGCAGGCAGGGTGCGTGGTTTAGGAGACATCACCCTGCTCTGGGCTCAAGGGGACGTCCCATGCAGTCCGCCAGGTAGAGGAACACTCAGGAATCCCGAGCCACTGACACCTTGGTCCCTGCACCTCACAACGCACTCAACCCCCTTTGCAGCTAACCACAGTGCTTACTACGAATAGATGTTCCAGTTTGCCTTAAAAACCCACCAGCCGCTCAAAGGGACTCCGGAGAATACAAACAGGACCCTGGGGAGCCTAACAGCAAAGGAGATGCCAGTATCCTCCGGGATGATCTGCCAGTTACCTTTATTTTCCTCTAAACCAGAAGGAAGAGAAAGCCATTATGGAAACAATAGCCTCGAGGAACCCAGAAACCACAAGCGCAGCGATTCTAAGACACACAAAGTGCAAAGCGATCGCCTACACAGCACGCCACCCGTCTCACCGAGCGCCCGCCGGCAGCACTGCCCGAGTTCCGAGATGCTACAGTCCCTGCTGCTCTGGCAAAGAACAAAGGCTTAGCACGCCAACCCCGGGCAGGCTGGGGAGGTGGCATCGTACCTCCAAAATGAACTTTCTTCTTGAACCGCGAGTTCTCAGCCATCCTTCCTAACCTGGGTGTGACCATGTCACTCAGGCCGGTCCCACAGCTCGTCTGGGTCCATGCGGAGACCGAGTCCCCAGGGCGGGCCTCATTTACTATTGTCTGTTAATCCAACAGGAAGAAAAGTTGCAGCCCTCCGGGGGTCAGAATTGAAGAAGAAAAGAAAAAAAAAATCAGAGGAAGAAGAAAGATGGTTCCGGAGAGTTTAATCCACAGGGAGGTTCACGAATTTGACTTTTGGAGACCAAAAATCGGGATCGGCTGAAAATTCAGTTCTTTGACACAAGTTGTAAGCTCCAGATTGGAGCCCGCATCCTTCCACTTCCCACTGTACCAGGGACTTTTTTTCCTAGTGCCGGTTTCCATGGCAACGCATCAGTCACTAGTCTAAATAAGTACGGGTGAAGGACGCCTGAAAAACCGGTGCAATTATGCATGCCATTAGCGGGAGAGGAAAATGATTCAACCCACTATTAGTACAGGGCAGAGGTGTCACTTATAGGCCGTCTCTGTCCTTGCCCCAAGTAATTGCTTTCTCGTTTCCTGACGCTCAGTGTTCTCTGGCTCAGCAGTTTCTTTCTGTGGAGTGCACAGCCTGGTAGTGAAGTCCATTTGTCCACACAGCCCCACTGAGCCAGTGCCAAAGGGCAGGCGTGGCATCTCCATGTAGTGGGTCCTTGCCAAAGGCACACACTGTGCTCCTGCGGGGCAGCAAATTCCTAGAGGGGGTCGGGACTTCAGGCAGCAGGAGGGATTTGGGTAAAATTCAGACATGCTACGGTTCAGTTTGCAGATCATGGTGATCGGGTCCAGGGCTGGAGCTGGGACTGGGGCTGAGCTGTCCCTCTTCAGAAGGGGGGCTTCCTGCATCCCCACTGTGTCCCCATCCGTGCATCCTCAGAGGAGGGAGGCAGCCTGGAAGGGCAGGGTAGGGGCTCTCCTTCCTTTTTTGCCATTTGTCATTCTTTTTTCAAATGGCTGCTATGAGCTTACTGAGTGGCCTTAGACAAAAGCTCCACCTTTCCGAGTGGAAGGCTTCCCGTCAGTCAGAAAACAGATGGGAAGGGGTTGGCGGTGCTCAAGGAGTGTTCTTCCCACCCTTGGAGAGGCAGGGACGGGAGGGCAATGGCTCAGAATCACCTCAGCTTTGCCTTTTGCCAATGGTGTGACCTTGGGCGTATTCCCAACTCTATCTGTCAGCTGGGGATAAAGACGGATTATCTGCAAGAGTGGATGCTAAGGTAACATTATGGGTATGGAACGAATTAAAGAAGGGTGCCTGGTATGCAAGTGGCACTCAGGACAGCTCAGCTTTGTTCTGCTCTTGCTTTCACTGTCACGTAAAGAGTACATAAAACTGCTCTGCGCCTTTGCTGGGCGACGACCAGGCCATACGGGAATCAGGCAGAGCTCATGCTATAACTTCCCCCTTTGCTTCTTGTTAACCCACTTGGTGGGACTGGATGCTCTGGAGTGACAGATGTGTAAATTGGGTCCAGAGAGGTTAACTGCCTGGCCCAAAGTCATGCAGCCTGGTAAGAGCGGACCCGGGGCTGGACTGGGTTCCCCTGACCCAGCTGTGTGCCTGTGCTCTATCCATGCCTCCTACCTCAGCACTGGCCTTGGGGATGGAGCTGGAGGTGGGCTTCACTCCTGGAAAACACGGTCTGTAATGGGGGCCAGGTGGATTCTGTCTGCTGCACTCAGTGGAGACACCAGGCCCTCCCTCTTCAATGGCTTCCTGGGTCTCGGCAGCTCCTTCCTTTCACCTGTGCTTTGACGTGATCTCTGGGCAAATTGGAGGGTCATAAAAATAGCCTGTGCCTGGCACTCCAGGGGCCCAGGGGCTGCTGCTGCTCACTGAGACTTCAGTGGGAGGCAGAAGTCGGAGAGACAGGAGTAAAAATAGCGAGGGTTTCCACGGGAGCTCTGCCCTCCCTTCCCCGGCGCCCGTCGCGAGGGGCACACGAGATCTCGCCATCCTCGGTGCACAGCTCCAGGCCCTGTGTCCTTGGAGACGCCCTATCTGCCAGCAGGCAAGGAGCTCTCGACTGCTCACGTGGCAGAGACGCCACCTTGATCCCCGAGTCAGGCTGGTTGAGAGGGCCAGGAGGGTGTCAACGTTGAGCTGAAGCTTTCAAAAAAGGTGGCTCTGAACTCATTCATGACCACGGGCAAGTTTCTCCATCACTTTGGGACTCAGCTTCCCCGTCGGTAAAAAGCAGGTAGACAAGACTGCCTCTTGCGGCAGGACCATGAAAGCCAGTGGGCTGGGGTCGGACTCACCCAAGACACCGGGGGCTGCATAAACTATAAAGTGCTGCACAGAGTCACTGCTGGTGGAGGGTCTTTACCGCAAGGAAGCCGTGACTCAGGCACTACGGGGTGGGGACCCCGGGCTGGGGGCAGCAAAATGAGGATTATCACACACTCCCATGTGGACGCCTCCAGAGACAGCAAAGAATTTGCCCGCTGCTTAGCAGTCATGGCCACCTGGGTGTCAGCCCCCTCCCCAACGCACTGACCATGGGACTTCGGGGTTGTTACCAAAACTCTGGGGCCTGTTGACTCCATCAGCGCAGAAATGGGGATGAGCAAAGTGCCAGCTCATCGGGGGGTGACCCTTGACAGGTGAACAGAAGGCACCTGCGGCCTCTCTGCTGGGGAAGGCTCTGGCACACGGGGACACAGCAGCTGAGCTCTGCCCTTCCGCATGCCCAGGGAGCAGGCGCCACTCTGAGCCTTTGTGCAGTGAGGGCTGGAGGTGAGGGCAGTCACGTCTCTGAGCCAGGCCCACTCTCCCTGTGGACTGGCAGCGCGTTCCTGAGCTGTGTGCAAGGAAACACACATACACACGTGCACTCTCCTGCACACACACTAGTACACGCATGTTCATGTAGAGAAGCATACACACATACACACTCATGTACACAGATGCATATACACACACACAGGCACAGACATTAATGGAGAGGGACAGACAGCCTGGGGACTTGGAATTTGGAGAAAAGATCTAAAACTCAAAAACTCGCTTCCCTTCCAGAACCGCAGGAGCACAGGGCTCACTCTTCTGCACCCCAAGGCCAGGCTTCAGCACTGCCCAGCAGCCACAGTGCCTCCTCCCAGGGTCCCTCCTTTTCTTGTCAGAGATCCAGGACTTTTGAGTCCCTCCCTGCTGACACGTCTCCCGGCTTGTCCTGTTCTTCCTCTCTGGAAGAGTCTGCCACCCTTCGTGGAGTTCCATTTCTTGTGTATCGCACCTATGGGAGTGAACGAGGTTGTGTGTGGTCTCCTCAGTGACTGAGAACCGCTCTGGGCACACACTCTGGGCACCTGCCAGGAGCTCAGCTGTCAACGCGCACCACGCACTTGGGTTAAGAACTGAGTCGGGGATCCTTGCAGGCAGACGGGCAGGTGGACTGCCATGGGAGAGTGAGGCCTGAGGTCAAAGGGGCGGACGAGTGTGAGCATCTGCCTTCCGAGGGACGCGGCTGCAGGTGCAGGACTCAGAGCCCACGCCGTTTCTCATGGGGTTCATCTGCCTGCGCGTGGTCTGGGGATTTCACGGCCTTGTGCGGTCATCCCAGCTCAGGAGGTGCCTGCCGGCTGCAGCAGGGTTGGGATGAGGAAGCGGCTGACAGCCAGTTCTCCTACATCATGCAACTTCCCGAGATGCCCTGGACTTGAGGGAGGGGAGGGTCTTTTCCCCACACTCTGAGCTTGATCCTGAATTCTTCTCACGCGCGGCAGCAGACTTTTGAGAATGGCCTGAGTATACAGAGAAGCCTTCAGAAGCGCCAGTGCCTTGAGCGTCGAGGGAGGGGTGTCCTGGGTGGAAGTGGTGCTTTTCAGTTCTTATTTTCAGTCACCATCTTGCTAAGTTGCCCAGGCTGGCCTCTAACTCCCGATCCTCCTCCCTCAGCCTCCACAGGGACCGAGATTACCGGCGTGTGCCACTACACCGAGCTGTTGGGAGCTTTTAGAGAATGGCTCATGCCTTGCCTAAATGTGCCACTAGTAGAAGCCTTGCCGGGCACGTGAGGGCCTTAGTTCATGGTGACTCTGCAGGAGCACCATCCAGCTGTGGTGTCGGCTGGTCCAGTGGTTCTGGAGCACAGATGTGTGAGAATAATCCTGCTCAGTCGTGGTCACGATGTCCGTCGTGTCTCTCTGCTGCATCATGTGGGATGGTGCCGTAGTGGTTCCCTGCAGCCTTCCATCCTCTGCTTTGGTTTTAGGGGAGTCCGCACATGGCACCTCCCAGGCTCCTGTGCCGGGTGACAGACAGGCTCTGCCTGTGCAAGGCTGGGCAGCCACTGAGAAATACTGAGGATGCCCCGCAGATTCTTAGCAATCCCCCTGCTAAGGTGGGGATTGCTCTTCCTTCAACCCTAAGGACCATGTTGGCTTCCGGTGGTGACCAATCTCCAGGAGGTATCATCTGCCCCCTTTCTCTGCTAGGCTCTTCAGTGCTTTGGAAACAAATTCCCTGCACTCAATCCCTCTGTCTGAAATGCCTACAGAGGGGCCTGGTGTGTATTAAATGGGGGCACAGATTGATAAATGGGAGCACGTTGATGTTTTTGAAATAATGTATACTGTAGGTTTTTTCTATAGGAATTTCATTTAAGATAATAAGAATGCTCACAAACTTTTAAAGGGTGGGTTCATCGTATCCATGACAAGGGAGAGCCACAGAGGTGCCCCAAGAGGTGATTTTCTGAAAGGTGGGAATGACAGAACCACTCCTGCCTACTTACCGTCATGCATGGTGTTCTAAATGGAGAGTCCCTAAGAGAATTTCAGAGCTCAAAGCAGGACTCATGGCAAGTGGCAGGTAGATACAGGATGCTCTAGGAAGACTCTAAGCCTCGCAACAGAGAGGTTTGGAATAAGTAAAGGCTTTTGAAAGAAACCTAAACAGATAAAAATCTCAAAGCTAATACTGACTAAGCCTCAGCTTTAACTTCTTTGCTGGTCCCTAGCATGTTTGCCTTTATGCGACATTTTACAAAGCGGTACGTGGGGTTAAAACGTACACCAGTGGTTCTTGAGACAAATAGACTGATAAGGCGCCTGGACTCCACCTCCTGCTCTCTAGGCACTGGTGTGATTCCCTCCCCTTACACGTGGGGGATCCCAGACTCCCTTCTGATCTGTGTACTACAGCAAAGGGATGCAGGGGCTGCATGGAGTTTCATGCACATGCTTATATGACTGTGTTTTGTAGGACCTAGTGACTTTCTTGCTGGAGTCTGTCTGTCCCTCCTGCTGACTTACTGGAGCAAGCAGCAACCTCAGGCTGCTGAGGGGGCTCCAGCTTCCGGTCTCCAAGATGCCCAAGCGCTCAGTCCCACAGGTGCCCCGGGCTGAATTCTGCCAGCAGTCTGAGTGTGCCCGGAGGCGGATCCTTCCCAGGCCTCTGCACTGCTGACCTGCCGTGCTCCCAATCTAGCCTCTTGAGATGATACATTTGTGTGGCAGAGGCCAGTGAGTTTACAGTGATGCTGTCCCCTAGGGCTGGTAACTGACAGCAGGCTCCTGTGTAGCTTTGAAACAGTCCCGGCATCCTCACCTGGGGCACTATACAGGTATCCTGCAGGGACCCAGGAGATATGGGAGGAAGAGGATGCAGGAGCCAAAGGGTGGACAGATGCAGAGCAGGGGCACCACACGGTGACTGCCGAGCGGCTGGGAATGCCCAGCGTTCTCCTTCTACCATCCCAAGCACACTGAGGATGGAAGTAAGAGATGCTTCCTTCTTACTTGGCTTGGGCAGTGAATAGATGGGAAAAAAAAAGTCAAGACCAAAAACAAAAGGACAACTGCGTGAAACTGTGCCTCCAGAAGAGTGTGCCCAGCAGGCCCAGGGCTCTATCTTGCACCTGGTCAGCTAAGAATGAACCAGTCATGGGGCAGGCTTTGGGGTGTGTGCAAACAGCAGCTCAGAGGCAGCAGGACACACTCACTGCACTCAGGGCCACCACCTGCCCTGTGCTTGGGAACAGACTCCTCCCAGGTCTAATGAGCCGTTCAGCAGTGAACATTAGTCAGAAGGAGGTGAGATGACAGTCCCCTCGTCCCCTACAGCTGGTGCACAGTTGAGGTAGATGAGACATTTTAGAAACCCTCATGATTGTAAAAGCAACTCTAAATCAAAATTTCAGTCCCAAAGGAAGGAAACCAACATTTCCTGAATGCCTCCTATGTGCCATGTCCTTTCATAGACAAGAAAATAGAAAACAACTACTGTGTTGTTAAAACAGTGTCTCAAAGCTTGCTTCTTTGAGGGGCAAACACTTTTGGCTCAGGCCATTACTGACTCTTATTAGCCACATAACACAGAGGGAGGGGAACGAGGCAGCATGTGCTAAAGGGAGTGATTCTTTTCCTACTGTGTAGAATTTCGGTGAGTAAATGTTTCCCTACAGTATTCATAAATGCCACTAACACCCCAAACCAGCAACATTTAACTTATTTGCAGCTGGTTCTGTGTCATATCTAAAATGAATCATTCTGTACCATTTGGGGACTCCTAAAAGCTGAGTGTGGCAGGAGGAATTTCCTTGGAGACCGGGCTAGGAATCCACATGGAAGCAGGGCCTTGCCAGCCGGCAGGGCCCAAGCAAACACTCTCAAGGGACTCGGGCAGGCATCAGCCCTAATGCACAGGGCTGGAAAGGGGAGACACAGGACCTGATGTCCAGCAGGCACCATCCACACCAGCCTCGCCCCATCAGGGGGACCTGCATCAGTATCACCATGGGGGACTATTTCTAGGACCCCTCAGATGCCAACATTCGCGATGCTCTAGCCCCTCTGTAGAACAGGGCAGTATTTGCACATAACCTACACACACCCTCCTGCGTACTTTACATTGTCTCTAGATTACTGTAATGCTCAGCACAAGGTAAATGGCATATGAATAGTTATTACACTGTATGCTTATGGGGTAATGACAAGAGAAAACATCTGTACACGCCCAGTATAGCTATAATTAGAAAAAGAAATATTTTTGACCTATAGTTGCTTGACTCTGCAGAATTGGAGAGGTAGCTGTCAGTATCAGCACAACGTTGTGAGTGGCTGTTCACTGAGGCTACGTCTTGTGCGCACATCTCGGGTTCTGCATGTGGGTTGTCCTCAGTCTGCACAGACTGCTCACTAGGTTTCTGCTGATCGCTGTATACACAGGGGGTGAGACCATGCACGGGGGGCTGGGACACCATGCAGCAGGCCCTGGGATGTGGCACCTGGGTCCCTCCTCTCAAGCACCTGGAGTAGGCCAGGCCGCTTGTTGTCGTAACTCATCCCGTATGATTCAATGACATTCTCTCCTTCTGTGTGTACGTGTGAAGCCACGTGCTGCTGGGTGGAGTCCCAGTTCTTAACTGCACACTATTTTCTCCCTGCTCAGCCGAGCTCCTTGGAGCTGTACCTAGTTCAAGTACAATCATTCTCCTCCCCCACATTAGCAACAGTGTGACTTCTTCAGTGAGATCCTGCCCTGCCCAGCAGGGAGAAGCAGAGGCCACTCACCTCCCACCAGCACAGGCAGGGGCTCAGGCTCCCTGGCCCGGCCAGGTCTGGAGGCTGGGGGAAGGGCTGGAGCCCGCGTCAAAGGGAGGGAGTGTGGAGGTCACCTCTATGGGGTGCTGAAACCTGGGGTCATGCTGAGCTCTGGATCCCCCAGAGCTTAAAGGAGCCCCAAGTACCAGGCTCTGCACAGGGCGCTGGAGAGATGTAGGGGCTTTACCCTGAAGCAGCTCCCAGTCTGGTGGGGGAGGCAGATACACCTGGATCAGGGATAGAACGAAGGTGTGAACAAAGCAGGTGGGAACAAAGAGGCGGAAAAGTGGCTCTGTCTCCTGGGATCAGACAAAGTCAGCAAAGACAAGTCAAGGTCAGCTGGGAAGGCAGGTGGGGCTGGCTGTGGCTGCAAAAAGAGCAGCACCTGCTGGAGATGGTGATGCACTCTGGGAGACTGAGACGAAGGATTCCCGGGTCAAGCCTAGCTCGGGTAACTTAGTGACTCAGTGAGGCCCTGTGTCAAAATTTTTATGAAGTAAAATGGGCCAGGGATGTAGCTCAGTGCAGAGGCTCTGGGTTTAATCCTCAGTACCAGAAAACAAACAATTACTCTCCTTCCTGGACCCAAATCTATTTGCAATGTGAGTTGTAGGTCATTCCATCAAGAGGCAAAGTTTGCTTGCCCAGCCCTTGTGTCTGGACTGGTCCTGGGTCACTGACTAATAGAATGTGGTTCCAGTGACCCTGGGCCAGCAGTTCTCAGTCCAGAATCTGAGGTCATGTGCATATTTCTGCTCACTCTTGGGAGGCTGCAGGCCCCATGAGAAGAAGCCTGGGCTTGCCTGCTGTAGGATGGAACTCACAGGCTCAGCCATCCCTGCCAATTTGCCCAGAGTTCACAACTGTCCTGCACACCTGTAGGCATCCAGCTGAGGACAGAGTTGCTCCCCACAGAGCCCAGCCTAATTTGATTTACAGAATTCTGAGATAAACAGTGGCCCTTTCAATAAACGGGCTCACTTGTTACACAGCCACTGCTCACTGATACATTAGTCACTCACCTTTTACAGTCATGTGGTAACTTAACAGTGGTTTTCCATCTGCAAATGGAGATGATACATCTTCCCTTGTTTGCAGAGTACTTGTAATCAACACACAAGTAATAGAGTAAAAACATACATGGGTTTTACAGTGCCAGCCTCCTGCGGTTGCTGTGTGACTGTCAGAACAGTCTGGAGAGAGGAGAGTGGAGGCCACTGACATTGAGGTATGAGTGCCTGCCTTCCGCATCTTTGGGGGAATCACAGAGCTCCCCAAGGGGCTGCTTTGTGGGGTACCAGGTTTCTGCTGGCCTCCCAGGTGCTGACTGAGGCAGGGTTTGTGATAGTCTCAGTGACAAAGAGGCCCACAGGCAGCAGAGCAGGGTGTCAGCAGCAGAGTCTAGGCCAGCTCTTGGAACCCTAGGGCTGGTGTTTTGTAGTTTACGCCCTTGACCATGACCATTCCTCTGACATGGCTGTTTCCTTGTTGGCCAAAAAGATGCTTCCATCCCTGTTCTGCACACTACAAGGAGCGCACGTTAAGCTGGGAACAAGAAAACCCAGGACCAGCCCAGGTCACCGCTCTGGGTAAACAGCCTCCCAAGGCCCCAGGGAGATCAGTGTGCCGAGGACACTCAGACGCGGGGCTGGCAGCCAAGCAAAACTCCCCGGAACATCCTGGGAGCCGTTCTGGGTTTCTTCTCACAGACATTTACAAGAACAAAAGGAAACCTGCCGTGCAACAAGGTGCTTTGCGATGTGGGCAAAGTGGCAGAGAGAAGCCGAGGCTGTTTGGCTGGCGGACATTTTTCAGAAGTGATTTACGGGGGTCAACAAAGGAATTTCTGGTGCTTACTGTTCAGTGTTGTCAATGCTTCAAATAAGGAGAAGAAATGAATATGAGAGCCTCCCGTGTCAGGGCAGGAAGAGGCAGGTGGACTGGCGCCCACACCTCCCTCCTGCTTGGTGTTGACTATCACCATGGAGATGAAGCTATGGGCTCCACCTGGCTCTCAGAGGGCAGAGTGGTACCACACAGGGAAGCAGGCTCCCCGCCCCGCTCATGCAGGACAGGAGTGTCCCCTGCTGCCACCAGGCGGATGGGTCCTGCAACACTGATAGAGGGCCCGTGGGAAGGGGCGGGGTCTGTCCCAGCCAGGCAGCTTGGGGCGCCCATGCTCAGCTCACTGGTGGCAGGTGGCGCTCACTGCCAGGCAGCTCAGGACAGCCGGAGGGCGGCGCCCAGACGGCTCTTCTGCACGCGGACTCAGGCAGCGTCTCCAGGGATGGCAAGACTGCACCGCAGCTCCAGACCCTGTGCCCGGAATGGCCCATCAGCTCAAAAGACAGAGACAATTGATTTCTCCCCAGCCAACATGTCTGTCTGGAAACAAACAGGGCAAGAACGAATATCCCTCCCACAGTGCAGATAATGTGTGGAGCGTCTACGGTCCAAAGTGCTATGTCAAAATTACTGTATCACTCATACTCAGGGCTGCTTTAAGGAAAAATAAAAGCCGGGTGTGGTGGTGTCACCTGTAATGCCAGCATTCTGGGAGGCTGAGGCAGGAGGATTGCAAGTTAAGCCCAGCCTGGGTGTCAGAGCAAGACCCTGCCTCAAGTTAAAAAAAAAAAAATTTAAAAAGGTTGGGGGTCTAGCTCCTGCGGCCCTCCAAGCACTTGGGGTAGCACGTAGCATGGGCTCAGCAGACCCTAAACTGTGGTCCCTGGATGTCTGTCCTTCCCCAGCCCCACACTTGGCCCTGAGAAGGGTCCTTCTCATATCTCTGACCCCAGATCTCGTCCCGTGAGGCTGCGCACACCCTGGCTGTGCCCTTTGCACTCCGAGCTTCTGTGGCGGGGATGCCCTAGACCTGCCTGGCTCCCTCTGTGCTCTGGGCGGCTGCTGTGTGCAGCCTGCCCCTCTTGGCCCCTGGGGCTGGCCACCTCCCCGGAGACACAGGGGTGCCAGCTCCATGAGGGCAGGCTCCCTGTGTAACCCCAGCCCGGGAATGCTGCCTGGCCCGTGCTGACAGATCTCTGCTGAATGAACAAACCCTGAGCGTCTGCATGTCAGACACCGCTGAGGCATAGATGACTCAGCCGTGACGAGGGCAGAGGCTGGTGGCGAGACAGACATGGAACAGATCATCACAACTGAGTGGGATCATCTGCGGCAGGAGATGTGTCAGGCACTCCAGGAGCAGCCAGGAGCACTGGAGCATGGGCTTTGATGGAAGTGCAGGGAGGAGGAGCTACCACAGTTGGGTCTTGCAGGATGAGTAGGAGTTCAGCAGAAAGATATGGAGAGAAGGAAGATCAGCACAAGGAAAGACTCAGCAGCCTGTAAAAGTTGGTGTATTTGCAACAGAGGTGCACAGTGGCAGGGCTGGTGTCAGTAAGTGAGAACACACATTAACAAGTAAGCTATGTCTTCATCAGTGCCCACTCTAGCCCGTGTGGTCAGTAGAGTGACCACTGTCACTTGAAAGATGGGGTACCTGCCATGACTGGCTCAACCACCTACCGGAGGCTTCAGACTTGGGTGTGGATGAGCCAGGACTGGAACCAGGCAAACTAAGGCTGCCATCTCCTTTATCAATAAAGTTTTATTGGCACAGACATTCCCACTCACCCAGTGAGGGCAGAGCTGATTGGCTGCGGCTGAGCCCGTGGCAGCAAAGACTGACATAGGCAACCCCCACCCCACCAGCCCCGCCACCTGGCCCTTTAGAAACAAAGTCTGCAGAGCTCCAGCCTTGGGGCCAGGATGAGGCTGCTGGCCAGGTCCCACTCCCCTCCCAGGAATGGGCCTGGGGTAGGGGCCTGGCAGGTGAGAAGAGAGAGCAAGGCCGGGGTGGGCTCAGCTCCCAAAATGGTGTCTCGCAGGTGCAGGAAAGGCAGGAGGAGCAACACAAGGTCCCTGAAGCAAGGCCTCCATCCCCCACTGCCCTTGGTGCTTGGCTGAGGGTTTGCTGAGGGTTTGCTGAGGGAAAGGGCATCTCAACAAGGGGTTTGAGGATGTTTTGTCTGACGCTTCTGAGCATGTGTGGAACTCCCAGAAGGATAAAAATCCAGGAGGAGTCAAAGGGATGTACAGGAGAGGTGACCTGGTTTGACTCAGGCAGCCTTGTCAACAAGGCACAGAGCCCAAGGGCCTAAAGGACACAGAGTCTTTCCTGTGTCCCAACAAGGATCTGGTGAGTGAGGCCCACGGGGCAGCTGAGTGGTGCTGCTGGGGAGTGTGTGAGATCCCTGGTGCTCCTGGGCTGACTCTACCCTTTGGCCTGCAAAGGCCTCCCTGGCCAGTCCTTGGGCAGAGAGACAGCGGCCTGTGAGTGGTGGCCGAGGAGCATCCCACGGATGGACCCATGTCACGGCTATGGGTGGGGTCGCTGGCCCTGAGCCTTCCTGGTGACCGCCTGGTGAGGAGGACCCTCGGGGATGCACTTCCTGCCACCGCCCTCCCTTGGGCCTGGGCAGGCGGGAAGAAACTCCGCCAAGAACAGAGCACATGGCCCCTGTGGCTGGGAATGCAGGATATTTTGAGCAGCACAGGGGAATTCTGCGTTTCCCTGGAGACGAGCAGACATGGCCGCAGGGCTGCAGCACATCTGCACTCAGCAAGAGGCCTGGGCCGCTCAGGGCTCTGTGGGTCAGCGGGGGAGGTGGGAGTGGCTGTGGGGCGGGGCTCTGGCTGTGAGGACTGCCCTGTGGATGCGGAGTACCTTCACGGGGACAGCTTGTACCTGCTACACATGTCCCAGATCGAGCTGGGTGACCAGGCAGGGTCTTGGGAGGCCTCTTTGGGGAGGAGGATGCTCAGGGGCCCCTAGAAGAAGCTGTATTAGGAGGCTCCCAGGGTCCCCCAGGCCAGCCTTGCCCAGCATGATGTGCAGAGGGAGAGATGGTGGAATGCTGGGAACCCCTTCTCCCAGGGCCTACTTCCATATCTAGCTCCTGGATAGTCCACACATCGGCCCCACATTAGGTTCTTGGAGATCTCCCTTCAGCATGACCACCCTTTAGAGAGGCGACCACAGGTCATGCCTGTTGAGCCCCATATCCTCACCATCCTTGCTGCTCACACCTCATGCTTCAAATCCTCTCACCTTACTTGCCCCAGACATATGCTCCTTATGATCTGACCTCAGGTCTGGCAGTTCACTGTGCTTTCCTCCTATCCAAGCCATTCACCATCCTCCATGGCCACTCAGAGTGGTCTCCTTCATTAAATGGAAACTTCCCCATTAGTAGGTCACCCGCAGCACAGCCAAGAGGGACCCAACCCTACACAACAGCCCAGTCAAACCTAGTTGCAGAAGAGCAAGCCAAGACTGGGCTCTGCAGCCCCACACCGTGCTCACATCCGGAACCTATTCAACCACCTGGCGAGCGCCGGCCACTGCTTACCCAGGAATC
This sequence comes from Hystrix cristata, assembly GCA_004026905.1. Taxonomy (NCBI): domain Eukaryota; kingdom Metazoa; phylum Chordata; class Mammalia; order Rodentia; family Hystricidae; genus Hystrix; species Hystrix cristata. The sequence continues at coordinate 81,939 of PVJO010004075.1, forward strand.
TGTTACTGAATGCAACTGCGTGTGGGTGGGACACCGGCCCTAAGCCCTGGAATCCCTGCCTTGGAGACCTGTGGGTGGAAGTTACGTGGAAAAAGCCTCTTTGCAGATGTGATCAAAGATTCCGAGATAAGGAAACTGTCTAGAACTGACACCGGTGGCCCCTAAATCCAAGGACAGGTACTCTCAGATGTGGCAGAAGGGACAGAGAGCCTGAGGAGCAGACAAGGCCACGCAAAGGCAGAGGCAGGGGACGCCTGAGCCCTGAAGGACTCTGCCCTGGAGCCTCCCGAGGGAGCCCAGCCCTGCTGACACCTGGTCTTGGCCTTCTGCCTCCAGAGCTGCGAGGGGATCGTCTCAACACCGGCTGTGGTCACTGCCTCAGCAGCCATGGGAAGCTCATGCAGAATCTTCCATGTGACTCCTCCCCACTTACCTGGACCAGCCCCCAGCCCAGCCCCTGCACCGTGACACAATACAATGAGGACAATGCAAGGGACAAGGGCCCTCTTCCACTGGTAGCCTGGGCTCTGCAGTGTCCTCTCCAAGACTTTTGATTCCATACCGTGCAGGTGGGGTGCCACGGCTGGGACATACTCCTTACAGCCAGAGCCCCAAGGCGAGGCCACCTGCCTTGGGAACTCCCAAGTCCACATCCAGCTGAGTGCCCTGGTGGGGCCAGGTCCCGCGTGAGTACAGCCAAGCAGAGGGGTTATGGTCACTACTACTTCCCAGGCCATGTGGCACGTCTGCCAGCTTCAGTGTGAAAATGGGAAGAGAAATTTGAGGAAGACAATGTCCAGCTGATTTGTTGGTCTTTCAGCTTCCAATTAAACGGCAGCTCCGACCTGAAAATGATTATTCCTGACCAGGGTCTTAGGCTCCCTTACGCTAAGGCCAATGTCAGGCGCCTCATATCCCTTGTGGAGGCCACACACACATGCTTCTCTGTGCGACCTGGCCAGGGGCAGCAGCCCGGCCCCACGGCAGCTTTGAAAGGGACAGCTAACAGGGCTGCAGCCCTTGCACATCAGTAAGGTGGGACCGTGCTCTGTTCACAGGCCCAGACATCCTGACCTGGGCCTCTTCCTTGCGTGTAGATGGAACCTGCCATTTGCTCCCTGGAGGCAGCAAGAGTGGCACATGTTAGAAACAAAACTTCTGTTTATTAATCAGCCTGCAGAGCAAATGTGCCTGACAATAACAAAAGGATGAACAGCGGCACATAGTGAGCAGGGGAGACGGGGAGCCCATGCCGGGAGTTGGACGTGGCCCTCGTGACCCTCTGTGCCAAGTGCTAGGCTCAGGCAACCATTAAGGATCTGAAGTCCATGTACTGCCCACCAGCCTGTCAGGCCCTTGGGGGCTCTCTGGCTACTCCATGGGTCACATAGGACCAAGGAAGAACACAACAGGGGCGACTGGATTCATGTTTTAAGCAGGGAAGGAAACTGTGGCCCAGGGCTCTCAGCAGCAAGGATGTGACAAACAGTATCTAAATGCCATCTGCCATCCCAACCTGCTCCAGCCGTAGTGCTGTGTTTATGGGGTCCTGAGACCTTGTGGCAGGAAAGGAACTACTCGGCCTGTTAGCCAGTGATGACGGGTGTGTGGCTGCACCCATCAGGGCATCTGGCCAGCCAAAGACGGAGCCACCGCTAAAGGGAAAGGCCTGGATGTCCTCTCCTTCCTCCTACCTCTGCTTTCCCACAGAGGGGGGCGCAGAGACAGCGGGAGCCAGTGAGGGACACAGCCCTTCTCCTCCACTTGCCATCCCCAGGTGGAAGTTACTGTCCCCAAGGCAGGGAGGGAGAGCAGCCTCTAAAGCCAGGTGGCACCTTTTCAGCCCAAGGTCCATCTGTGCCTGCAGGAGTGGGCGTGTGTGCTCCTGCCTCCTCTGGGGACCCTATCAAGCCCAGCAAGATGACATATTCTCTTTTGTTCTGGTTCCAGATTCTGAGCCTGGGAAGGGCTATATCAGCCAGGATGAGGGGGTCCCCAGGAGGCTGCGACCATTGAGTTGTGTCTCCCAAATTCCTACGTAGAATCCCTAACCTCGAGGTTCTCAGAAAGTGACTGTATTTGGGGATGGGCTCTTTTAGGAGGCAATTAAGGTTAATGAGGTTATCAGGACAGGTCCTGATTCACAAGACTGGGGTCCTTCTAAAAGGAGATGGGACACAGGCACACAGAGGCCCGTCCTGTGAGGACAAAGGGAGAAGATGCTATTTGTAAGCCAAGGAGTGAGCCCTGAGGAGGAGCCAGCCCTGTGGTACCTGGATCCTGGCCTTCTACCTCCAGGACAGGGGACAGTGACTATCTAGTGTAGAAGCTGTCCAACTTACGGGGCTTCGTTAGGGCAGCCTGCCTTGGTCTATTTGGGCTGCTACACCAAAATACCACAGACTGAGTGGTTTATTAGCAACAGATATTCCTTTCTCTCTGTTCTGAAGGATGGAAGCCCAAGGTCACAGCCTGGTGAGGGCTGCTTCCTGGCTCACAGACAGCATCTTCTCGCTTGTCCTTACACAGCAGAAGAGCACAAGGCTCTCTCTCTCGGACCTCTGTGATAAGAACACCAGTCCTAACCACCACTCCTAACACTGCCACCTCGGGGACTGGACTTCCCCCAGGGCGGGTGTGTGTGTATACATTTGGCCCACAGCCCAAGCAAACCAGTGTGGAGCTCTCCTTTTGTCCTGCCCGAATCCCAGCCCTTTAGTCCTAGCCTCTGTCCTTCTTCAGCCAAGGACACTGAGAGGAAGGACTCCCCAAGAGTGTCCACCACAGCCTCTGACAGTCCCATCAGACTGGCTCCCATCAGGGAGGTGCCACTGTGCTGCACGTACCAAGCCTGAATCCTCGGAGCTTTGCTAGGTAGAGACCATGGATAATCACATGACCAGCCAGACCAGGGTCTCCATGGCAGCAGGATTTTTGTTTCACTGCTGCTTTCTTCCCTGCACCTGTAACAGTGCCTGGTATACAGTAGGCATTTAATAAGTGTGAGCTGAATGAAGCAATAATTCATGAATTTCTCAGCCCCCACTGCACATTCCCATGAATGAGAACCAGAGACCAGCACTGAGTTCTTGTGGCAACCCACAACAAAGAACCTTGGAGATGAGGATGAGAGAGTAGGTGCTCCCGAAATGCCAGCTCCACCCTATCTCTTGTTTGTGTTGCAGTGGCCTGAGATGCCCCCATGCTGGGACCACCCACTCTGCCTCAAGCCCTGGCATCCTCGGTGGTCCTTTCTGGGCCTCTGCGCTCTGAGGTTGTGAACGGGAGTAGCGGAGGCGCCCCCACCTCCCCTGGTGCGATGGCGTCAGAGGAGCTGAGAATGAAATCTTCCCTCTCCTCCCCCTCACCCCCTGCTCGGTTTGATAGGCTCCAGTGAGCAGCATCAGCCGGCCCGGTTTATTTTTAATCACATGATTACCCAGGGTCTTTTGTCACTGAAACAATTTAATTGGGAGCTATAGCCTCCTACAGCAGGGCTATGGGGTGGGACGGCAGCCACACACGGAGCCTGCCCCTTCCCAGGGGGAGCGCTGGGCACCCACAGCCAGCCTGGCACATCAGGCAGATGGGGGAGAGCTGAGCCCCTCGTGGGGAATGCTCCCTGAGGGGCTGCAGCCCCAGCCAGGTGGTGCCCACTGGTGTCAGCCAGAGACAGGTCATGACCAAGAAGTTTTTTTTTCCCCAAGAATATTTTGATGAGACAACAAAGCGGAGGGGATGAAGTTTATCTGTGTTGTCTCTTAATTGTTTATCCAATCAATACCCATTCAGCCCTTCCATCCATCTATCTACTCTTTAAATTCATTCACTGCTCACTTGCACCTACCATATTCCTTCTCCCACCTGCTGATGCATATAAATTCCCACAGCTGTTGACTATTCATCCATCCATCCATCCACCCCACCATCCATCCATCCATCCCAGCCATCCACCCGTCCCATACAGTTAGTTGTTCATTGTCCACTGAGCACCTAGTAGGTATACTCTTCTACCTGAAGACCAATTTAAATCCCCAGAGGTGTCAGCTACTAATCCACATCCATCCATCCATCCATCCATTCATCCATCTATCCCCCATCTATCCAATTACCCATGCCTCTCATCTACCCGTGCATTCCTCCAATACTCATCTCATAACTCGTTCACTGTTCATGGAGCAGCTGGTAGGTACCTTTTCCCATTTTCAGATCCACTCAGCTTCCTAGAGGTGTTACCTACTCACTAAATCACCCCATCTCTCTATCCACCCACCACCCACCCATCCTCCCCATATATCATCTCCTAAGGTACCTCCTGGGGACCTTGTCTTACTTTTAAGTCCATTTGCTTTCTTAGAGGTAATATCTACTCATTGTCCTCTCCATGCCACCCCTCACCATAAGCTAAGTAGCTAATATCTGTCAGAGAAGGAAGGAGATGGAGAGGAAACCTACCATGTATTAGCTCAGTCACCCTGGGAAGCAGTTACCATAAGGTGCTACGCTGCATTTCTCAGGAGACATAGCTGGCAAAAGGAAAGAAGGACCTGAACGCATTTGGCCCCAATGGCCCATCAGGAAGCAGACTCTGTAGTGGTGAAGCCTACAAGGTCTAGTGACAGACCGTGTTGTGGTTCTGGATTCCTGCTTGGGCTCCCTCATGGTTCCAGCCGCAGGACTGTACCCTGCTATGTCTCCGGCTCCTCACTTATAAACTGGGACCATGCTAACCACCTTACAAGACAGCATGAGCTGCTGCCACTTCAGCTGTCCCCCTGGGTGGCTGCAAATTCTGACCATTCTGGCCACTGGAGGCTACGGTTCTGTCCCTAAGCCATATCCTCCGGCCACACAGACTGGGAAGAAGTAGACAGTGTGCAGTTCTCTGTGTAACAGAGCCCCTCCCTGGAGAGCCACTCATTCTTCAAAACCAGGCAGAGCATGGCCCGCTCAGTGTCCACAGCTGTCCAGGTCCTGCTCGCTCTTGGTTTGGCCTTGAACCCACAGGGCTGAAAGAAAAGGCCAAGGGCTCCTTCCTTCTTGCTTCTAATGCCACTGACCAAGGTAGAAGTTTGGGGCTTTTTTTTTTTTTTTTTTTTTTGTGGGGATGGAAACCAGGGCCTCACGCATGTCGGGTACACGCTGTACTCACGAGTGACTCCACAGCCAGAGGTTTTTTCTAAGGGAAGAATACTGTTTCCCTGTACAGGTCCAGGCCAGTTCCTGGCACATTTCTTTTATTAAAACCACCAGAAACCAACCAGGCCAATCAAGGTTGGCCTGGAAATCCCAGCCTCAGAAATCACAGTCTATTTCAGGCCACCTCTGATGGCTTTGCCATCTCATAATCCAGAACTTCCCAGCATGACAGGGAGGCAGGCTAGAAGAGCGGAAGGAATGTGAGCATTAATCTGTTTCGGTTCAAAGTGGTGAACCGAAATTCGGAGTGGTGGAAGCCACAGCTACCCACAGAGCAGTGCTGTCCCTGGCTGCCCGCGATAAGCAGTGAGGAAGGTGGCCTGGGGCAGGCTCTGCCCACAGCTGCTCCTGGGCCAGGGTGGGGCTGAGTCTCCCCACAGGAGAGATCAGCGCTGACAGAAAAGAAAGGGTGCCACCTGAGAGAGGGGTCCACGCGCTGGGTGATCTGCGTGCATTTTGTAAATCCAGCTTTCAGCCCCATACGATCTGTGATCATCCAGAAGCAGAAGATCATATTCTGCCTGAACGTGCACTCATGGCCTTCTCGCAGGTAAGATCCGGAAATGGCTCAGAGCCTGAGGGTGGGGACCACCTGCAAACCTCGCACACCAGATGGCCCGGACTGTGCATACAGAGGCTGGCAGGGTGAGCATGGCAGGGTGAAAAGGGACCCTCAGAGCAACTGGCCAGAGCACAGGATCAAGGACCGCTCAGGTGCTGGGAGTGACCTCTGCAGAATGGTACTCCTGCCATCAACTGAATGATTGTGTGCCCCCCCATTCACACACTGAACCCCCAAGCTTCAAAGTGATGGTATTAAGAGGCGGGGCCTTGGGAGGTGGTTAAGGTTAAAGAAGGGCATGTGAGTGGCCCTCATGGGATTAGTGTCCTCTTGAAAAGAGATCAGAGATACCAGATAAGGACCCATGAGAAGGTGGGACACACCAGCAGTGAGTCCACCCCAAGAAAGAGCACATCGCCTGCACTTTGATCTTGGGCATCCAGCCTCCAAAACCATGAGGAACACATTCATTGTCTAAGCCACTAGTCTGTAGTGTTTCTGTTGTAGCAGTCTGAGCTAAGAAAGTAACATGATGAATACCTAGCACTTTGTCCACCAAGTATTTGCTGTGCATACAATGGGGTTCTCTGGAATAAGTGCACAGGCGCATAAAATCCACAGGGCTGGTTGGAGACACCCCATCAACACCAGCGCTCACTCCAAGGGGAAGGGCTGGAGAACTCTGGAGACGCAGCTCCACGTGTCACCTTCTGCCTCCTGCAGGTTGGATCTGTGATCCTGGTCAACTTCAACTCCACTCAGGTCTCACATTCCCTGCCCCAATCCTGTGGACTGTGGTTCAGAAATGTCTTCCTCTCTCACGTCTCCTCCCTCTCTTCTCTGACAGGACTGGGACCGTATCCCTGATGGCTTTCCACGGCCCCTAGGGCCCTGGCAAGCCCAGCTCCATGTGTCTTGGGGTTCTCTTCCTACAATGCCCACCGATCCACATCCTCTCAGGGGTTCCCACTGGGCTCTGCCCTGATGGTGGTGGGGAGCTTCATTCTTCTGGATGCTCTGCTAGCATACTGCATTAGGTGCACATCCTAATGCCGTGGACCTTTGATTGGGGTCTTATTTGGAAAAAAGGTATTCACGGATGCCATTAGGTTAAGGATTTTGAGTTGAGATTATCCTGAATTAGTCACATGGGCCCTAAATCCAAAGACAAATGTCCCTACAGGAGGGGAGAAGGAGGCTTAAACATAACAGAGGAGGCCACTGGGCCACAGACAGGAGAGATACCAGGTGGGACACCTGGAATGCCTGGAGTTGGAAGAAGCAGGAAGGATCCTTCCCTGGACCCTCTGGAGGGTGCACAGCCCCACAGGCATCTTGATTTGAGAATTCCGGCCTCTAAGTGTGAGATGATACATTCCTATTGCCCTAAGTCACCCCTGCCTGAGATCGTTTGCTACAGCAGCCCCAGGAGACTTGTGTCTTCTGAGGGTCGAGGAGACTGAGGGACAGAGGGGTCATGAGGTGCTTGGGAATGCACAGCTCAGCACACACCTAAGCCTGAGTTTTTTGCTTCGTTGTTGTCCAGCAGGATGCCAAGCCAGTCAGGAGCCTAGCAAACTCCCAGGTGCCACCGTAGCCTGCCCTCCAGTGATCTTCCAGCCCATCTTCTGGGACATGCTGTCCTCTAGCTAACCTGGGCTCTGCTGCAGAGTCACAGGCCCACACCTTTGCTCATACAATGACCTTCACTTTCGCTGGCCTGTGCTCACCCACTTCCTACCCAGCCAGCTCTAAACCACCCACAGGGCCCCCTCTCCAACAGGCTCCTGGTCATTTCTGTCTCTGTTTCCCCTCAGGGTGCTAGGGTAGGGTACAGGCCACACTCAGCTGGATGAATTACACTTGCTCCCCCATCGGACTTTCCCTGTGGATAAGCTTGACTAGACTATGACCATACCACAAAAATGTAAGCATTAAGAAATGTGCACGCTATTTTAAATCATAAGATGTCTTGCAAAGCATTCTTTCCTATAGTCTCTATGACAGGATAATAGTGCCCCTGGGGTAGACATCTTTCTTCTCATTTCATAGACGAGCAAATGGAAGCCTAGTGACTGGCTCAAGGTCAGCAGCAGAGGTAGGGTATGAGCTTGAAAAATGTGTGCACTTGTTCTACCAAAAATTACGTACAGATAGCCACTGACGCACAACTTTGACTTTATAATCGTGCAAACACAATTTGCATTCAGTAGAAATAATACTTTGGATGCTGAGTTTTGATCTTTTCCTGGGATAGCCCTGTGTGGTCTGATACTCTCTGCATCGAGCTGAGGCCTGGGGCACAGAAGGAGGGCCAGGCAGCCCCTCCAACAGCTCCTTCTCTGGCGCAGGCCCAAAGGCTGCCCTGGAAGCTGGTTCCCAAATCCCAAGGCCACTCTGTAAGTGATCTTCGATTACTCAACTGTCTGGCAGGGCCATGTAATAAAACTCAGCTCCTTGGCTTCTAGATGTCCTAGCAGATGGGACCTCAGGAGCTTGAGAACATCAGGATGTGAAAGGACTTTTTCACCAGCAGGAAACAAGACCATATTCTCCAGGCTGGTGATTGTCCAGGTCCTGCCCTTCCCTACCATCAGGCAGCAGTGAGGATCCGAGGCCAGCTCTCTGGCCTTGAAAGTTGCATCGGCCACGGTGCAGACCTCATCCACTCACCCCAAGGCCACCTTCCTGTCTTTGGGCCCGAGCTTGGCCTCTAGTTTCCACATCTGAACAGTGCATGCCTACCGGGCCCTTAAATCACTTGCCCCTTGGAACCCACAGGCGTCTCACTACCTCAGGGTTTCCTGATAAAGCTTGATTCCCATCAATGGTGGGGACTGTGGATGGCTAGGGAGAGGCTGGGTAGGGGTTGAGGGGATGGAGGGAGCAGAAGAAGCATCCCAGCTCCTCAGGGGCAGTGGCAGAGGGTTCTAGAGAGCCTGGCCCCAAAGCTGGGTCTGGGGAATGGGAAGGGTCAGCCAGATATCAGGGCTGGGGGACAGAGACCATGACCTGCCTGGGGTTACAGAAGTCATCAAAGGCCGCTTGCAGGGTACTTAAGATGGGAGGGGTGATGGAAGGATGGGAAGGGTGTTCAGGTGGTTCCACCCACCTCTTTGGGGTGACCTTGAATGCAATAGGGAGATGTGGGTGTGAACATGGGCTGGCTTTGCATTCCCACCTCTTAGGGGGTCCAGCCTCACTGTACTGGAGAGGCAGAGAGTGTGGTGAGACAGGACACTCCTGTGCTGGTGGGTGTCCCTGGGTGCCACACCCCTTCCTCCCCGAGGAACCCAGCTCCTACCCAAATATGGTGTGCGGGCCTCAGGCTGACCTCAGGCCCCAAACAGTCATAGGGCTCTGCCTAGAAGGCCCCCTGATCGTGGTGGGGTGCCTTCTATGTACAATGTCCTGTGATTTCCCACAGAGCACAGCAGCCTAAGACTCAGTCCCTACCTAGCCCCCCAATTCGGCAGCTGGGCTCCTGTGCAGATCTGCACCCTGGCGCAGGCTATCCAGCCCTAGGCCTTCTCTCTGTGCCTCTGCCCAGGCTCCTTGGCCTTGAGATGACCTTGTCCATGTGCTACATGCCACCTGGCCCTCATCCAGGGGTTCCACTGAGTGCCCTCAGAACACAGAGAACTGGCCTCTCTGCCCTCCTGCCTGTGCTATGGTAGTCAGTGAATACGCACTTCCTTCTGACTTTCAGCATGACTCCTTGTCTCAACCTGGACAAGTGATGTGCAGAATGCTCCTATGTGAGTCCAGTGATCATCGATCTCTGGGGCCATTCATGGGTTTGAGCACTGGCCTCTTGGATCAGTCCCTGCCTTGCCTCCAAGGGGTGGTCGCATGCACAGTGAGCCACATGATCATGTGCCATGGTTGCCACCAGGACTTCCCTCTGCGCTGCTGTCAGATAACCAGGAATAAGCAGCCACATCTCAGAACTGGCTGGTATAACCCACTCCGAAGCCCACTATGAACCTGCCCTGCACCTGGGCTACCTCTGCATAGAGTCCCCTTCTCCTGGGAGAGTTCTAATCTGTCCACCATCTTTCTCCATGCCTAGTCAGCCCAATCACATAGGATCACCCCAACACATGTCTGTATCTGTCCCCAGCACCACACCTGGTATAGCAAACAATAGATGCCAGAGGCAGAGAGAAGGGTGAGAAGGAGTAGTAGACAGAAGAGCCAGAAAGCCAAGGAAAGCCTGCGTGGAAAGCAGTCTGGAGTCACCTTCCCTCCACATGCACTTCCTAGGCAGGAAAACTAGAGAAGTTGAAGACTTGTCCAGGGTCACAAAGTCACAAGAGAAGGATTCAGGTTATTTTCTTGGCTCTGGGATCATCCCACCATCCCACAGTGCTGGGAGATCTTCCAGCCCCCAGAAACTCTGAGTTGCTCCTAGAATACACACCAGCAGACATGGCCACGCGCTAGCTGCAACAGAACAGCCTGGCAGTGGCGGCCTTACATCCTGAGATGCCACAATCCTAAGGTTCCAGGGAAACAAGACCCTTTAGGTGGAGTCCCCTGATCACATGGCCCTTCAGGAGAGAGCAGGCGAAGAATTTACCAGGAGGGGGGCCACTCCCTTCCTGCCCAACAGCTATGGGTGGATTCTCTGCTGGCTTCTGGTGCTCCCTGGAGGGACTACTGGGGGGTGCAGGAAGAAATGAGTCCTGGGATCAGAGAGGATCAATACCCAAAGGGACCTCAACAGCACCTGATCCGTCAGTCCCCCTAGTCTGCTCTAATCTAACAGACCACCTATAAAATAAATCCTTTGTAATGCTACCTCCTATATTGTCCCAGAATAAACTCATAGATAACAGAACTTCCTGTATATCCAGCCCCAGTATAATTCCTCCTAACTGTAAGATGCAGGCAAAGCAGAAGAAGGAAGTGGTTTACAATAAAATTATCTGCATTTCCATATGAAATGCTGGCACCTATATATAGAGTCACCACGAATGTGAAGCCACAGTGCAGAACAAGCAGGTGACTCCCCTCCCACCAGCCCTGCTGCTGTCAATGCACAAGTGGAAAAAGACTCCTGGGAAAGTTCCAAATTAAAACCCAGCAGCAGCAGGCTGTTCTCAGGAGGGTGGTGCAAAGGTGCTACAGAACAACTAGCCCACTGCTAACAACCCTAATGTGCTATACAACAGAAATGAAACAACTCCCCTCAGACAGACAGACAGTGATCTATGGATTCCAAAGAGTAAACAAGAGCATTGAGGCTGGCCAGGTGAGGTGCCCTCTTGAGGGCTTTGCCTTGCAGGCCTTCTGCAGACATGGGGTAGTACAGCACAGGCAGTTAAAACCCCCAGAGAAGCTGCCTATCTTTCTGGCTGAAGGAATCGGGGAAAGAAGCTTGGTCAACTGTGGCTGCTACTGGGGAGTAAGGGAAAAGTTCTGGAAGGAAGAAAGGCGGAGGAAGGAAGTCCCTAATTTGGGGTGTGCATCTCCAAGAGTCTCAAGCTGGTCTTGAATCATACATATGTGGGACAGACTCAGGAGAGCACAGCAAAAGCTTAAATGATTAAACAGACTTTGCTGAAGGTGAGATAGAGCCTGCAGCTTGAGCGTAACCAGAGTAACAAGTCACAGGAAGTTAACAGCTCAAAAAATCATAAATGTCCTTCAGAGGAATATAACAGAATCCAGAGTCTACATAACAAATACTATATAAGCAAACAGTCCAAAATGGTCAGGGAAATATGACTCATTGTCAAGAGAAAAGACGACTAAGAGATACCAGGCTTGAGAGGATGCAGATGCTAGAATTACAGTAGTGGACAAAGACTTTAACCCTGTTATCCACCATTTCAATGAGGTAAGGAAAATAGGGTTGATGATTTCATTATAAAAAGATCTAAATGGAAATCTTGGAACTAAAAAATACAGTATCAGGAAAAATATTCAGGGGATGGTCTTACTAGTAGAGATGATGGAGAAAACTGAACCTGCAGATAGACAATGAGAATTTCTTCTGAAAAAAGGAAAAGATACTAAAAATTTAAGAAAGTATCAGTGTTCCAAAGGTCAATGTAAAAAAGATCCAAGAACTGAATAAACAGAATCACAGACAATGAGGCAGAAAAATACTTTAAGAATAATAGAGGTAAAGTCCCAAATGTGATGAAAGAAGTGAATGTACAGATTCCAGAGGCTTGTCAAGGGGTCAAGTTCTAGGAAAGACAGATTGAGCATGCTGCACTGTGTCTCTCCAGTGAATGCAGGTAAACACCTGGACAGAACCTGCAGGAGCGATCTCAGGATTCTGAAAAATAAACAGCAGCAGGCAGACTGGGGAAAGAGAGTAGGTTTCAAAGAACCACTAAAAGGGTTGTGAGTCCCCCAATTCTTTTTCTTGCATGTCATCTGGCTGCGACTCAAATGTAGTCTGAAAATTACAAGTTCATACCAAGTGCAAATAAAAAGAACTTCAACATAAGCCCTTGCTTTTTGATCTAAGGAATAGAGAAAGGGAGTCCTAAGATTCAGAAAACATGGTGGTGATGGTGGGGGAATCTTCCCTTCCATTTTTATGTGTTACATTTTCTCCCCCCATGGTTCCCAAAAATCCTACTGCTGTACATTTGCATTGGCAGCTGGGCAGGCACCTCAGACGCTGGAGGAGGGGCGTCCTCCTTTGCAGTCAAGGGAATTGTGTGGTTCAAGACTGTAGGTTAATCTCCATTGCTTTTGTCCCCTCTCTATTCTCCTGCCAATGACTGTGGATGCAGACATATCCGTAGTAGGTCTACAACAAAACTGGGAAACTAAGGCCCCCAAGTTTTCATTTGGAGCCCTGTAAAATGGGTCCCCCAGAGATGTGGAAAGTGTCACTGGGACAAAATACCCAACAGTCACAATTTAAAGGAGGAGAGGTTTATTCTTGCTCCAAAGCAGAAACAGCATGTTTATCCCATGGTAGTGAGGAAGCAGAGAAAGAAGGAGCCGAGGACGAGAATGTACCCTTTGAAGCATCTTAGTTACTATTTGTGTTGCTGAGATAAAATATCCAGCACCTGAGGTTAAGGGAGGACAGGTTTATTTTGGCTCACAATTTGCAGAGATTTCAGTCCATAATCAGCTGGCCCCAAGGCAGGGTGGCCTGGCAGAGGGGCATCACAGAGGAGAAGCAGTTCATAGCACGGCAGGGTGGGAAGAAGGCAGCTAGTAGCAAGCGACGGCAGCAGCAGAAGCAGCAGCAGCAAGCATTCTTTCTGTCCCTTATATTCCATCCAGACTACTCACCCTTTGGGTGAGTAGCACTCACACGCAGGGTGAAGTACCCTTAATCCCAGCACCACACATCCCAGATCCAGCCACCTCCTAAAAGTCCCACCTATGACTGCATGAGGCTTTGGGGGGACATCTGGACATAAGTCATAACACCAGGTCCCATACCCAGTGGCCCTCCTCCAACCAGTTCTGACCTCCTAACAACATATTCAGCACCTCCAAGATCCAATTCTGTTTCATACTGAGAATACAGGGGCACATTTTATATCTAAACCATAACAAGTATACACCCAATATCAGAACTCCAAAACATGTGAAACAAAGCCTGGCAGAACTGAAAGGGCAAAAAATGGAAATGTTCACTGAAACACCGGAAAACTTTTTTAATATTCATCCCTCTGTGACTGACTGATTAGTAGTAGAGGACAAGTCAGTAGGCCATAAACATCTTTAAAAAATATCATCCAAAGGATGTAACTGACACTTACAGAATACTCTACTCAACAACAGCAGAATACATACTTTTTTCAAGACAGGCCGTAGCCTGAGTCATAAAACCAGAAAGAGAGCAAAATCAATTTTACATGGAGTAAAAGAATAAAAACAAGGACAGAAATCAATCAGCTAAAAAAAAGGAAGAAAGAGAGAATCCATGAACCTAAAAGCTGGTTCTCTGGAACGATCAACAAAATTGATAACCTTTTAATCAGACCAATAAAGAAAAAGAGAGAACACACAGATTCCTCATGTCAGGAATGAAAGGTGGCAGCACTTCAGAAAAGAGTTTTAGAAGATAAGGAGGCTATAGCATGAACAACCCTGCTTAGATAAATTTGACAATTCAGGGAAAATGGGCTAATTCTTTCAGAGCTGCAAAGAATTCACCCAGGAAGAAATGGATAACACAAACTGTCTTATATCCAACAAAGCTACTGATATCCAAAAAAGGCATCTTCAGACTCCCAGAGTTTCACTGAGAGTTTTATCAGTCATTTCAAGAAACCACAGGGTTCCACACAATCTCTCTTAGGAAAGTTTCCTAAAGGGACACTTCCCAGATCCTTACATGGAGTGGCATTACCCTGACATCAGAACCAGACAGAAGTCAGCATGAGAAAATGACAGACCAAGATTGCCCATGAAAATAAACATAAGGGTCTTCAATGATATACAGTACCAGGAAATCAACTCTAGCAATATTGGAAAGGGTTGCTATGTCATGATCAATTGCATTTTACCTGGGGAATGGAGGGCTGGTTTAATGCAGATGCTTCTGGACTTAACTGCGGGGAACCTTTATGTCCTAATGCCTGCTCACATCCCAGCCAGCCACACTGCGCTATAGTGTTGTTCATTCCTCCTTGTGATCGCCGTGCTGACCAGGGACTACGGCTTGCTGTTGCTACTGCTCAGGCCTGCGAGACAGGACTGGATGTACTGCAGAGCACTAGCCCAGGAGAAGATCAAAATTCGAATTCCCCCAAGGCCCTGAGTTCTATCCCCAGCACCCCTCCCCCCGAAAAATTCAAAATTCCAAGTGCAGTTCCTACTGAATGCATTTTACTTTCACATCATTCGTAAAGCCAAATATCTAAAGGCGAGGACCATGTGTATTTGAAAACCCAATTGATATAGACAATGAAACTAAAGAAGGTCAACACATAATCCTAAAGGAAGAGACAGAACAAGCACCTGAGAAAATGCAGAGTAGCGACAGGGGATACGCCTGGCTACAGCCTCCTGGGGAGATCAGGCAGAGCCAGCCCTGAGGCCCAGGCCCCCAACGCCACACTTTGGTCCTGAGCTTGGGAAGGCTCAGGGAGGAAGAGCCGGCCAGGAGTGGCTCTCTGTGGCTGCCTAAATAGAGGTAGACCCACATGGTGAGGGGAGGTGCCTTTGTGTTGGAACAGGGAGGACAAAGGCCATGCTGGACACCCCAAGACACGGCACGTTACCAAGGAGGGAGGCAGAACTGAGGGGCTGCTGAGTGCTGCTCCTGGCACTCAGATTTCACATAGCCCGGACCCAGAGACACTGGCTAGGGTGCACCTGGGCCCCCGAAAAGACACAATGGCCCCAGTAATAACAATTACTCTGGTAAAATAACAATGCTATAATAGGCAGTGATAATGATAGCAATAATAGCAAAATACTCAGAGTACAGTTGGTCTTCACTATCCAGTTTCCTCATCCACAAATTCAGCCAACCACCATTGAAAATATTGAAAAATATTTGCCTATATACACTGAACACGTGCAGACTTTTCATGGTGTAATTGTTCCTTAATGTAGCATAATAGGTATTTACATAGCATTTACATTGCATTAGGTATTGTAAGTAATGTAGAGATGATTTAAAGTACATGGGAAGATGTGTACAGAGTAAAGGCAAACACCACACCATTCCCTATACGGGGCTTGAGTGTGGCAGACTTTGGTATCCTGGAGAACCAAAAGGAAGGTGTGAAAGTGGAAAGCATTCGGTAGGAACTGTACTGGGAATCAGTCTATGGATACTGAGGGATGACTGCACTTTGAAAGTTCTGTACCTTTCCTCTGCATGTGTGTAAACCCCCTTTCTAATCATTTGAGCCAAGCACCAAACTCAGTTCTATATAAAAACAGAATTTAATAATCACAGTTGCTAATTAATCATAACTAACAGCACACCGTGGGGCAGCAGTAATGATATCACCTATTGCATCATGAGATGGACTCACACTGTAAGCCAGCTGATCTAAATATGTGAACAGGGCACGTACTACTGTCCCCTATTTTACATGGAGGAAACTGAGGCAGCGAAGGGACAAGGCAGATGCCCCTGTGTGATGTCATGCAGCCAGGAGGGCTGAGCCTGGGGTCTGAGTGTGAGTGCGGGGGTCCAGCTACATGACTCAGGCTTCCAGAGCTAGCAGAGTTAACACAAGGCTGGCCGGGCTGTTCCAAGATGACAGGGATGGGGAAGGGCCATGGAGACACCAGCCCCATCTCAGAGGTATCTGGAATAAAAGGAAGATCCACAGGCAGGCTTCTCCCAGCAGGTGTCCAACCTCCCACAGCTTCCTTTAGGACAGGGTCCCCCTCCCCATGGTGTTTTTTCTGCACTCTGATTATCCATCCTCCTGCCTCCCTGGTACGCTAAGCCCCAAGGCAGGGCTGGAGTTCTCCTGGTTCTTGTCCTCAGCCTGGCCTAGGCCGGCAGAGGTGGCAGTGAGGGCTTGGGTCCCACTGACAGGGCCAAGCAGGTTCTACTAAGAACGTGGGACTTCAGACATCTTCCTTTCCAGGCTCCCAGGGACTCTGATTCCTGCCTGATGATCCTTCTGAATCAGGGTTTGGCCAGCAGCACCTTCTGCACCCAGAGGCTGCCATCTAGTGGTCAAGATGGGGACACACAGCAGGGAGCTGGCTTCCCAGCAGGGGCCACACATGACACCTAGAACAGCGGGACCACCTTGTTAGGAGGCTCCTCCAAGGAGGGGGCTGCAGGCAGGACAGCTTCAGCACAGCACTCTGGCTCTTGGACACAGGAAGTTTATTTCTGCGTCACACAATTGCTTTTGGTTATCTGGATTCTGAATTACAGACCGCTCATTCTGCACCTGTGCAGGAAAACCAGGTGCTGACTTAGCCTCGTGGGATTCCTGGTCCCTGCTGATGTCCTGGGGTCAGCAGCCTGTAATTTTGGAGGAGTCACCCAATCTCTCTGAGCTTCACTGTCCTCATTGGTTGTAGTGGAGACAAAGCCTGGTTGTCAGGTGTTACAGTTTAGATGGGAATGTCCCCCAAAGGCTCATGTGTGGAAGGCTTGGTCTCCAGGGCAGCAGTACTCAGAAGGAGTACTGGGGAAATGACTGGATCATAAGGGTGCCGACCTCATTAATGGATTACTCCATTGATGGGTTCATAGCTGATGCCATTACTGGGGGATGGTGGAACTTTAGGAGGTGGGGCCTGGTTGGAGGAGGCAGGTCACTAGAAGTGTGCACTGAAAAGGCATAGCTTGTCCCTGTCTCTCCTCCAGGTCAGCAGCTTTCCTCCTCCAGACCCTTCTGCCTCACTTCAGGTCTAAAGCAATGGCGTCAACCAACCTTGGACTGAATCCTCTGAAACCATAAGCCAGAATAAACTTCTCTGAGTTGCTTCTCTCAGGTATTTTAAACAGCGACAAAAGCTGACTAATACACTGGAGTTCTGGGTAACCTCTGTAGCCCAGCAGGAAGCAAGCACACAATATGTCCTCGATTTCCCCAGGAAGCAAGGCAAAGCATCTTCTTGACCTCAGGCCAGATCTCTCTCTTCCCTCCTCAGGCCACAGAAGATCCTCCCTGACCTTAACAGGCCACTTGGTACAACAGGGACGAGGACACAAAGAGCATTTGCCAACTGTTCTGCAGACACATGCTGAATCCCTCTGGGCTGGGCACTGAGCTGTGGCCCGGGACAGAGGAAGACTAGAGGACAAGCCCAGGTTCAGGGGCCAGCGGAGCCCACCTTGCTGCTTGCACAAGCACACACTGTCTCTCTTTCTGGGATGAGACAGAGCCCCCTGGTCCTTGCTCATACTTCCCTCCAACTTGTCTCTATCCCTCCATGTGCTCTGTGGGGCCTGGGCAGGCCCATGAGGCCAGTGGAGCAGGCTGTGGCCCTCTGCTGTATTATAACACAGAAGAGGCATCCTGGGGGTGAGTAGGTGAGAGAGCAGAGGTAGAAGGGGGCGAGTTGCCCCCTTTACATGAGCACATGCGCTTCCCCTGTGATGACAGCTCTAGTCCACTCACTCCACCTTTGTGGCCTGTTCCTAAAAGGCCCCTTCCTGGCACCTCATAGTGGGACTCACATTTCTGGCACACTCAGACCACTGCACACCATGAGCTCACATTCGCCTGAACTCGAAGCTTCTCTTACACAGACGAGTGGGGCAAGTCAGGAAGGGGTAGGAAACACACCATGGGCCCCGGCCCCTGAGGTCTGTGCTCTGATCTGAGGCAGGCCCAGGACCTCACAAATGGCACTGGGGATTTCCATCAAGAGGGATGTTTGAGACGAGCAAGGAAGAGCTGTGTGCGGAGGCCTGAGGCTGGTGAGAAGCAGCGTTTACTAATGTGCACCGGTCTCACTTCAGTCCTGCACTGGCCCCTTCACCAGGCAAGGGCTCACCGGCCCTGCTCCCTGCACAGCGGGTGGGGGGCAGATGAGCTTAATAGCAGGGCAGGTGTGAATCTGAGGTGTCGATCACAGCTTTGCTACTGGAAGCTGCCTGCCTTGCCTTGCCTCAGTTTCCTTACCTGTAAAAAGGGAATAACAGCCATATGGACTCATGCAGGAAGGAGTGAGCTGAGGCCTGTGGCTGCCACTCCCAAGAAGGACTGTTTTGGGGTTGCCGCCCTGGGTCACACTCCAGAGCTGACAGGTTCCCTGCAGACTGCTATGCAAGCCTTGTGTGGGTGGGGCTGTGCCTTCTCCAATTCAAATGCAGCGGCCCTGACCCCCAGTGGGAAAGTACTTGGGGGGTGCCTTTGAGAGATTAGAGTTGGGAAGGTCATGAAGTTGGGGTGCCAGAGAGCTTCCCTGCCCCTCTGCCAGGTGAGGACACAGCAAGAAGGTGGCCATCTACAAGCCAGGGAGAGAGCTTGCCCTGGGACCTAGCACCCTGGTCCTGCAGCCCCCTGATGGGAACCTCCAGGCTCCAGAGCTGTGAGTGCGGACATCGGTGGCCCCGGTCTCTGTGGCATTTTGTCACAGTAGCTGGGGTGACTCTTGGCACTCTGCCTCAGACCCACAGGACACGAAGCCATCTCCACTGGGGAGGACGATGGAGGCTGATGGTGTCCCCCATGAGGCACAGACCTCAGCACAGCCCCGAGTTCCTAAGTCAGGGACATATTTGGAGAACCAGGAGCTACTCCCCTCTATGTCTGCTGGCCTGGCCCAGCCAGCCAGTCATCAGAAGGAGGAGTCCTTGAGCCCACAGTGGGAGTCTGGGAACCCAGCCCCCCACCTGCTCGCGCTCCCCGGGCTGCCAAGACCGAACGCGTGAATTTTTCATCTACACAGATGACAGCATAGAGCCAGCTCCAGCAAAGTCAGACGGAAGCCAGCTCGGGAGTCACAAGAGTGGCAGTTTTACGCATGTGGCCTGAAACTGGATTATTTTTAAACTGCAGGAAAAGTGGGACCATGTTCATCACTGTCACCCGGCTAGGAGGCAGGATTCGCTGAGAATGGTCCCCGTCAGACCGTCGGTCACCAGCAGAGTTCAGGGCCCCCGGAGACAAACGCCAAGAGGGAGGTGCCACCGCTGAGGGAGGCCTTTTGCAGTCCATGGCGGTGCCCATGGGCGCTGGGCTGTGGGCACCAGAGTGAGGGCTGCATGTAGGCTCTGGAGGCACAAGGTGTCAGGGTGGAAGGGGTTCAAAGACCACACCAGGGACGCCCTGCCCAGCAGTCAACCCCAGAAACACTGGAGGCAAGCAGCCCCTCAGTAGGTGCCGCTGGGGTGGCCTGGGGCTCTGTCTCCCTCAGGGAGGATGTCCTCGGGTCCTCGAGCAAGCCACACTGGTCTGGAGAGGAAGAGGTGGGGGAATTATAAATTGACGTCTCTAGGGCCCTGGCTCTGGAGGTGAGAAGTCCAGGAGCCCAACAGAGTGTCTGCTCCAGACCTCACGTTGTGTTGCCACATAGTCATGGTGTCCCTTGGTGACAGCGATCGAGGTGCCAGCCTGAGTCTCTTCTTCTTATCAAGCCACTAAACCCATCGCGGGGTCACCCCCGTGGTCTCACTGAACCCTCATCACCTCCCAAAGGCCCCTCCTCCAGACACCGTGAACATGTGATCGGGGATGCAAATTCCAAGATGGGAACCTCTGGGGGACGCATTCAAATCACGGCAAACTGTCCTCCTATGAGACAGCCACACCCAACCCCTGGGACCTGTTCCTGTGGCCAGAAGGTTGTGAGGCTGTAAGGGAAGCTGTGATCCAAAAGTGGCTGGTGTCCTTGTTAGAAGAAAAACTGAGGCACACGGAAAGACGTAGGACAGAGGACAGCCACACAAGGATGGTGGCCAGAGAGATGCAGCCACCTCCAGAAACCATCAGCATATAACTCTGGGACTAAATTCCTAACACGTGAACTTTTGGTGACATACTCAGACCACAGCAGTAACCAGGCCACCTGGCCCTTCCCGGCAGCCACCTGAACTGAGTGGCCTGGTTTCGCTCTGGAGGAGGAGGCAGCATGGACAGGTGGTGGCCTTGTTTGAGAAGCTGAGAACAGGGGCAGAGGAGATAGTGTCTTTCCAAAGTCATGGCCGGTGGCCAGGCCATGTCACACGGGAGCACATCACCACGCGCTCTGGCTCACTGCCTCCCGCCTGGGCCCATCTAGGCAGCCACCCAGTTTTCCTCCCACATCCCTCTGCCCGGGACCCACTCCACTCTATGGACTCTGGCCTCAAGCCCCACCTTGGCCACACCCTGGCTGTGTGACCTGGAGCAAGTCGCTTAAGCCCTTGGAGCTTTAATTTCTTCCTACAGAACACAGAAAACCAACCACGCTTCAAGAGTGGGTCTAAGTCACAAATGCAACCGAAATGCTACTTCCCAATGGAAATCTTTTACTGAATACCTACTATGTGTGGCACCACACACTTAACTGTCCTTGAAGCAAGGCTGTGTGATGGAAACTACTGTTCATACGGCACAGAAGGGGAAATTGAGGCACAGGTCAGGAGAGGTGTGGAGCGGGCCCAGGTGTGTGGCAGTGCCCTGAGGACCTCATGAGATGCCATGTAGAATGCTGGGTGCCTGTTCTGGTCCAGGGCGCAGGAGCTGGATATTTTCATGGCTCCTGTGTCCACACGCTGCCTGTGGCTGCTTGGCCCGGGCTGGGCAGCAGGTGCCACCAATCGTGGTCAGCCATACAGAGCGGGTGGGCTGCGTGCTTTTGGGCCAGCAGCATCCACAGGCAGCACGTGACCTGGGCAGCTGGGATAGGAGAGGTCGGTCGAGTCAAGGGACCCGAGTCTGCCCTGGGGCCTCACGGAAGCCCCAGGCTCCGGCCACGTTCTCCAAGGGCTGCAGCCGAGCATCACCCACACTACTGAACTGCTTCTTAACAGAGAAGGCGGCACCAAAGTTACTGTGGCACGAGTCATGTCACCACGTTAAACTGCGTTCAAAATCAGAGCTTGGGATCCCTCCAGCCCACCACTGGGTTAACAACATCTAACCCCCCAGACTCGACCAGCCACCTCCCCACCGACTCCCCACTTCCTATTCATCTTTCCATCTACCTGTCACCACCCGCCTTCTTGTCCATCTGCCCACCTCCCCACTTCCTGCCCATTTGAGCACCAGTCTACCCAGCTTTATGGCCCTCCCTCTTTCTTCCTTCCACCCACCCAGTGGTCACCACGCCTGTTTGGTGGCAGTGGTGTGCTGCGTAGGTACTGAGGGTGGAGAGAGGGAGTTACTTAGTAGGCCCCGGGAAGGATGGACTGCTCCATGAGATCACCCACTGAAGGAGGCCCCCAGGAGCAAGACTACAGTGGCACTGTTCTGACCAGAAGAGAGAAGCCAAGCCAGGAACCAGGAGGTGTGGGAGCAGGGGAGACGGAAAGGAAGTGGGGACTTGGCCTGCTCTGAGCCTGCTTCACACTTTGTGGGAGGGCCTGTTTCCTGTGTTTGGCGAGGGCTCCACCCACTCCCTTGCCCGTACCATGCGGTCAGGGCCGGGCGGGTGATTCAGAGCGCTCCCACGAGGCTCAGTCCCAGGCCTTCTCTTACAACTCAAGAAAAGCTTCTTTCCACATACGCTGAAAGATCACCAGCCTGTGCTGCTGCTGGCTACCTCTGCTTGCCTGGGAATGGCGCTCATGTAGAGAAAAGGGGTGGAAAGAGCTTCCCAAGGCTCTCTGGGCTCCTGGATTCAGCCATGCCGGAAGCCATCATCGGCAGCAGGCAGGTGAGGCCTGGTTTCTGTCTTTTGCAACGAAGAGGCCTGACTGATGCAGAAGGGTGCCGGCTCTGACCCAGTCAGAGGTCCAGAACTCTCCAGAAACTAAGAACTGTGATGGGGCTTGGACTCTGCCCCTCCCACCCCTGCCCCCAGCCCAGGGCTGCCAGGCGTGAGGTCATTGTTTTTTCTCACTCGAAGCATCACAACCCTTTATGGAATGACATTCTCTCCTCACATCCCAAGCTGCTCTGAAATGTGAGGTGAGGAGGAAGTTTGGACAGAGGGGGCAGTGAGGAAATGGGAAGGAGGCTATTTCATAACACATACTGTGGCAGAAGTTGCCAGCTACCCACACCAACACCTCTTTCCATGTAGTTGCCAAAAATGGGGTGTCTGGGATGAAAGCCACAGTTCTGAGCCTCCACTGAGAATATGTCATGGCCAACAATCCAGTTGGAAGCACAGTGGACCAAATGCATGTCCCTCTATTGGAATGTGGATATGATGGCTGGAGTCTTAGCAGCCACTTTGAACCATGAGGCAAACTATTAAGGATGCTAGAACAGCAAGAAATGAAGAGACTAGGTCCCTGTAGGTTTGGTCTCCAACCAGCTCTGGACTTCTCCATTTGTCTTCTTTAATACAAGAGAGAAATAAATTCTATCTCAGAGAAAGATGGCAGAAGAGTGAACAAGTCTCCCTATCAAGATAAGAATATCTGGATTTTTACATTCATTTGAAAGCCTTTATTTGAGTGCCACAGCAACGTTCGCTCAAACACCCCCAGGCCCTGGTTTAAGTCATAAAAATAGTTTCCACTCCTAAGCAACCGTGTCGAAGGCTTGATCAAACACTAGGACTGGGACCTGGGAACAGATGCCCTTAGAGCTGAGCGCAGACAGAAACGCGGCACCACTCGTGGCTGGGGAGGCATCTCTCTGCGCTGGGTAAGCTCTACCTGTCGCTTTTCTTTTGTTTCGTAACAACTCCATTTTGTCACTCTAATTTTAGTGGCAATGTTTTTGTTCTAATCAGTGATCATTTTGGAAAAGTGGGCCGCTGGAGGAGTTTTTAGCATACAAAATGACAAGCAGTTTTTACACGGTAGAAGATGATGACTTCTAACCACACTGAATCTGCACTGTTGCGGGCTGGTTAGGGCTCCCCGAGATACAGTGTCCCCTCTCTGGCTCTAATGGGCCGTGTCTGCAGTGGGCCCTCCTAGCCAGAGTGGGGGACAGGGACACAGTTGGGGACAGACACACAGAAGGAGTGAGTGCAGATGGACGTGACCTTGCACGTTAATGCTGTCTGTGGAGAAGACGCCGGGCCAGGCAGTGGAGAAACTGATGAGATTCTGGCCCAGGCTCCTGCCAGTCCTGACCCCAGGAGCAGGGCCGTGGGGACTGTACTCTTTGGGCTCAAGATTCTAGAATGTGGAAACACCTGACGGTTTCTCAAAAAGTTCAACGCGGACATTCTCTTCCCAGGTGGGTGTAGACCCAAAAGAATTACGACTGGGTAAATGGATCCTTCCGTGTTGGTTGTCACAGAGGTGCCGTCACAATAGCCAGAGAGGGGAGGTGGCACATGTACTGATTGGCAGAAGAATTAAGAGACATGATGTGGCCCAGCCACACGGCAGAGTGTCAAGTGGTCCTGGAAAGGAGGGGCCCTGACAGGCAACGTGGATGGACGCTGAGTGTGCCATGTAGGGTGAGGGGCGCCAGGCACTGAAGACTGTGGGTGCCGGCCCTGCTCATACGAGAAAAGCCAGGAGAGGGCTTTTCTCGTATGAGCAGGTGATGAGAACATGACCCATGGACCTGAGTCCCCTCCCCACCTGTCTGTGACAGCCAGGGCCACATCCCATGAATAGACTGAACGTGGTCTCTGCATGGGACCTTGGCCCAGTGACAGGGCGCCATGAACAAGCTGGTGAAGTCCACTGTCACACCAGAGGCAGACAAGGACAGAAAGACCCCAACAAGCCAAGTCATAGGGCTCCAGAAGCTCCATGGTACACAGGGGTCAGGTGGGACGGGGGCCAGCATGGGTGGGCCGGGGAAGGGCACTCACACCTGGGAACAGTGTCTGTGGCCAGGCTTCGAGACCAAGATGCGGAGAGAGGCTGCAGGAGAGGCTGGAGGAAGCCCAGACCACCGTGCATCCCGTTCCAGCAGACCTGTCAGCAGCCCTGTGGGAGGGGCTGTGTCTCCAGTCTCTGGGGTCTCAGGAGTCTGTGCCTTGGGCTGCAGCCCGCACTCCTAGCTGACTCCCCAGCAAAGGAAAAGAGGCCTCTGGTGGGCGGGTTTCTCGGTAGGCCTCCTCTGGCAGCAGAAACGAGGCTGGGGGAACCTCGGGCAGTGGGCTGCTCAGAGACAGAGGGAGGAGGCGGTGGGCTTGGCTACCGGGACCCTAGCTCTGCCAGTGGGTTTCTGTGATTTGCATCCTGCCTGTGGGCAGCAGGAGGCAGGGAGGCCGGCCATCCCCGGGGCCCTGTGCACAGAGAGAGGCGTGCAAGGGGCCTCCTTTCTATACCAACATGGCAGTAGAGATGGCAGGCCGCGCCCGATGGGTGCGTCAAACTGCTGCCCGCAGACCTGCTGCACAGAGCACACGGCTCCACTCTCCCCCAGTGCTCGGTGCGGATGGCCTCGGTCCTCCACATGCTGGTCTCCCATCAACAGCTTGGGCTCACCTGGAGGGCTCTGCTTATGCAGAAGTACCACTTCTCCCCTTCGACTATACCTCAGCCCGGGAGGTAGGCCGGGTGGCCTTGCGGTCCTGGAGTAAGATCGAGGTGGGGTAAGTGAATGAACAGGTGGGTGAGGACCACCCGGGACGCTTGGCGCAGCCTCCATTGGGCAGCGGACCCCACGAGGCCCCGCAACTGGCATAAGTAGGACGGCCCCGATTCACTGGGCAGCCCGCTGAGGAGGCCTCTGCCCTGCCTCGCTCTCAGAAGTGTCCCTGTTCCAGTGATAAATGAGCCAGTCGCCCTGGCAGTCAGACTCCTTCTAGGACCATCCACGAGGGAAGCCGGAGCTTCAGGAACAAGAACTAGGTCAGGTTGCCACTACATTTCCCGTCTGCCAGAGCTCAAGGGCAGAACCGTGCGGGGCTGAGCTGCGGCTGCTCGGCCACCAGAGTTGGGTCCTGTGAGCACGCTGTACACTCGCTGGCAGGGGCCCTTGGAGCTCTGAAGTCGTGCACAAAATGGTGTGCATGTGTACACACATGTGCATACACATTTGAATGCATGTGAATGCACATGGTGTAGTGTGTGTGCATTCATGGAGCAGCAATGCACACGTGTGTTGTAAGCATGTGGATGGTGCGTGTGTGCCTGTCTTTTGTCTGGTGCACAAGGAGGCCGGGACTCCCTGTTGCACGGAGAGGCACCACCAGTCGCACTGGTCCCACAGATGGCCTCCATCCTTCCTCCATCTCCCACCCTGCGCCCAGTCCTCGGCGGGGACCGTGCCATGGCTGTGGCCTCTGGATGACCTGTGGCAAATGGACGGACATTCCTGGTATTTCAGCGGCTGAGACAAGATGAATGTCCTTCTCAGCCGAGTCTCTAGATCAGATGAAACTCTGGTCCAGGGCAGGAAGTTGTAGTCTCTGCAGTCTGCTGGAGAGACTACAACTCTGTCTTTGTCACGGGTGTCCTGGGAGATAAAACCACCTGCCCAGCCCTGTTTCCAACAGTGGAGGCCGGTGAGCCACAGAGCAGCCCCAGGAAGGCCATCAAGGATGACAGGGGACGTCGTTACTGCCCCGCTGCCCTGTGCCTTTGCTCATCTGCTGGGAACGTGCTGAGCCAGCGTAGGGATGGTCGGCAGAGCAGGCCGGCTGTCCAGCTGTATCACCGCAGAGGCCGCGGTGGGCCTCCGAAGACCCATCCGGCCAGCGGTCACTGTGCTGGGGGAGGCCAGCATGGCTGATCAGTGCAGTGGCCAGGAAGGTACTTGACTTCCAGGAGCCCGTCTTGTCATCCAGGTCCCCAGATGCAGTGCAGACCGCTCACCCCGTGGGAGACAGTAGGACAAACGGACACTTCGAAGGCGTGGTGCTTGTAAGGGAAAGCACAGCAGGGTTGGCACAGGGACGGTGTTCTAGTGTCTCAGCGTCAATGAATACGGGTCTCCTCCGCCTGTGGGCCACCAGGCTTGCTCACTGTGAAGGCCTGCAGAGCTGCAAGTGAGGTCTGTGGTTTCTACTCAAGGCCAGCACGGCTCTCTCTGCCTCTTGGCACATGGTCCCTTAAAGGGACACAGCAGCACCACAGAGGGAGCCTGCAGGAACGGGAGGGATAGTGCTGCTTGGGCGTTTCCCTCAGGGAGCGCTGGCCTCCACGGAGAAGCCCAGCAGCGCTGGCTGGCACACACACGAGCTGCTGTGTGAGAACCTGCTGGATGCAGGCGAAGGGCACATTTGCATCTTGGCCAAATAAGCAAGAGCCGACTCCGGGTGCATTCATGGGAGATAATAATGCTCGTGAAGCAGCTGCTGGGTTGGATGGCATTCCTGGGGGAGCTGGCAGCATTCTGCAATCATTTCACATAATTCAAAGAGAAAGTCCTCAGGAAGGGGCTGCAGAGCTTACGCAGGCCTACGCACATTCCCAGCACTGACCAGGAGAGGGCGGTGCTGAGCTGGACCAGCCACTGCCGTCACACAGGCCTCGGGGCAGATGTGGATGGAGGCTCAATAAATAATAACGCACACTGGCCGCACAGCGTAGCCAGGGCTCCCAGATCTGTCCTGGTGTGGCCCCCTCCAGACTGCCACTGGCCCCCAGAACTGTCTGAACAAAACACCTTTGTTTTTCAATGTGGCTGACCTCTAGTGTCTGAAGGTGAAGGTGGTGAGGGTGAGCAGGGGCAGCACCCACCGGGTGAGCTGTGTAGCCTCACGGATGATGAACATGCAGCCCTTGTTCACAAAGGATGAGGCATTTCAGGCTGGTGACAGCAGAGCATCGCATAAGCACGGGGCCAAGTAGCAGCGTGTGTTAGCTCTGGAAGCTAAGTCCCCTTGGCCCGAGACATGTATATTCCATGTCTTCAAGTCCCCACTCGAGCTCTAGGGGCAGAACTCTCAGGAGTCCTGAAGAGAGCTGGGTAGAGGTGGCCCGACACCACCCTGGATGCCAGCTCAGCTCTCCTGCAGGGGACAGAAGCGAGGCGGCATTGCCTGGTGCGGAGAAACTGGGCTGGCGGTAGAGGACACATGTCTAGCAGGAAGCTTTCGCATGGTGAGGCCTTCACCACGCTGCCATTCATGGCACAACGCTGAGACAGACACAGCCACAAAGCGTGAGCACGATCGGTACATGGGCCGGTATCGCGTCAACGTCACATCCATGACAACCTGTAACAGCCGCTAGGAGTGGAGTTTAGGAAGAATATTTTCAATCATGACATCACGTCCTTTCACTTGGCAAAGAGCAGGATTTATAATTTTAGCAGATGAGCTCAATTTTGTTTAACACACATGTATCCTCAAAAAAGACTAAAACCTCACGGCGACTATCAACAGGGGCAGTGTACAGCCAGCTGTCCATTACCACATGCGTGTCCAAGGTGACCAGCTGACGAGAAGGTAAGGTTTGCTCGGCTTATGGTTTTAGAGGGTTTAGTCCATGGCTGAGTGGCCTTGTTTTCCTTTGGGCATGTGGCGAGGGAGCACATCATGGTGGGAGTGTGGCCAGGCTCCAACAGTCCCCTTGAAAGGCGCAGCCCCAGTGACCTAAATCCTCCAACCAGGTGTCATCTGAGAGTTTCCACCATCTCCCAGGAGCACTGCCGGCTGGGGACTGGGCCTTGAACACAGGGCCCTTTGCAGGGACACTTGCTCTAAACCACAGCAGGTAGGATTATGAGTCATTTTTACTCTTCTTTACACTCTCCCAAATGTGCTACAGGTCTGCACACTAATTGTATAATAAAACATTAGTTTAAAATAGGAATGCTGCTCCAAAGAAGAGAAACGAATACCCAATAAGTCCATGAAAAGATGCTCATCACTGATACCACCAAAACCATGAGACAGCACCTCACACCCACTAGGTTGGCTGCAATCATAGCAGACCAGAAAGTGAGTGTTGGTGAGGACGTGGTGAAACTGGAACCTTCACATTCTGTTGATGGGACTATAAAAGAGGGACGCCATTGTGGAAAACACTCCGGCAGTTCCTCAAAAAGTGAAATGTAGAGACCAAATGACACAGAAATTCCCCTCCTAGGTATGAGAGAAGGGAAAAGGCATCCCAGCAAAAACTGCACGTAAATGTTCATAGCAGCAATATGCAAAATAGCCAAAAGGTGGAAATAATCCAGGATCCATCAACTGTTGAACAGATAAACAGAGTATAATGCATGCTCACGAGGGACTATTATACAGCCATAAAAAGTGAGCCTTATGATGAGTGAACCTTATGCTCACAAAACACCACATACTATATTATCTCATTTCATGGAGTGCACAGAATGGGGAAATCCACAGATGGAAAGCAGCTTAGTGGTGGTCAGGGGCTGGGGAAGGTAGGAGTGACCTTTATGGGTTTCTTCTTAGGATGATAAAATGTACTGAAATGAGATCATGGTGATGTTTTAAAAACTTGGTAAATGCACAAAGAGCCACTGAACTGTATACTTTAAAAGGGCAGATCTTTTGGTATAGGAATTATACTTCAATTCAAGAAAAACAAGAGGTGAGCACCACTCCTGATGACCCTCAGAGTGTAGAACAATGTCTCATTAGACAGGAGAGGGTTCACCAGCAAGAGTCAATTCTGCAGCCCTACTGGATTAACTGCTGAGAAGCTTTTGGAAGCTGCCCTTGCTGCAGATGGGTGCAGACTCTGGGTCCATGTCTGTGCTTCCTGGCTGTCTCCTGGGAAGCCAGCCCTCCCTGTCCCCAGGGCTTCCAGGCCTGTGACCCTGCCTGGGGACAGGTAACACACACAGCACCCTCTCAGACTGGCTATGTGATTTGTTTGAGCAGGATTCTGGCCTTTCCAGATCCACATTACATATGCATGTCTTAAATTTAATCTGCAAATGTGGAGGTTTCATCGTTACCAGCATGCGGCCCCCATAAGCCAATGTTTATTCATAATCCCCGAATCTGTTTCCCATCGTCTATTTCAGAGGAGCCAAAAACAACATCTCCATTCAGTAGCAGAACACCATATGACAGCTTTCACTTTCCAAAATGAGCTGCGGCACACTCCGGGGTGGGGAGCCGCCCTGGCTCTCTCTCTGCCCCAGCTACAGGGGGGCTCCTGGCCCTGACTCACCATCCCCAAACTGGGTGCCCTGGTGCCAAGGAGGGACCTCAGGCTCGTCCTCGCCAGATTCCACCTGACAGATGACTCATCATGGGTGCTGCCTGCACACATGGGGGTCTTTGTGCCCCTTCCTGGGTCATGATGTCACTGAGCCCTACAGCATTCAAGAATCCAGACACTTATGACCTAGCAAGGAGACATGCCTTTCCCACGTGGGGTGCCCAGCCCCAGCACCATTCCTGTGGCTTGGCAGAGGCAGAGTGAAGCTGGCAGGGTGGGAAGTCACCGAGTCCCTGGCTGGCTTTGGGGAACTGTGCCTGAACAAACCCCAGGGCCGAAGACCCAAAAAGACCTAGTTGGGGGCCCACAGTGCAGAGGCTGTGTGGCGGAGTATCAAGTGTGCCTACTGCCTTGCCAGTCACTTCCTGACTCAGTGGTTCCACTGATATCTCACAGGCATGGTGGGGGTGCTGGGATTTATAATGGGAGGGGCTGGACAAGCGCAATGGGGCAACTTGTGAATGAGGGGTAGAGTGGGGTCTACAACCACCCAAGCAAGGCCCGCCCATCCAGCCATGATTTCATCTGTCTAGCACCCGTTCATCCATCCATCCATCCATCGTCCATCTACCCATCCATCTATTAACTCATTCATCTATCTGTCTATCCATCCATCCATTCTCCCAACTACCTACCATACATCCATCTATCCTTCCAACCACCTATTCATCCATCCTTCTGTCCATCCAACCATCCATCCATCCTCCCACCCACCCATCCATCTATCCATCCATCCATCCATCCTTCCACCCACCCTTCCATTCATCCATCCTCCCACCCACCTATCCATCCATCCATCCATCCTCCCACCCACCTATCCATCTATCCATCCATCCATCCATCCTCCCATCCATCCATCCATCCTTCCATCCTCCCACCCACCCATCCATCTATCCATCCATCCATCCATCCTCCCACCCACCTATCCATCCATCCATCATCCATCCATTCATCATCCATCCATCCATCCATCCGTCCATCCTCCCACCCACCTATCCATTTATCCATCCACTACGCATTTATCCATCCACTCACTCACCCATCCATCTACCACACATCTGCCCAACCACCCATCTATCACATACTCCTCTCTCCATCCCCCACCTACCCATTCATCCTCCCTGCCCCTGCTCTATGCTCAGCACCATGTGAGGTGTGGGAAACCCTGTGAGCCAGTCATGCTCTCTTCAGATCCAGTTGGGATTTACAAGTTAAAGTCCTTGTTCCTGCTGTTGGTCCCTTTGCCTCGCACTATGTACACTGATTAAACCGAGTTCAACATGAGGCTCCCAGACCTAGCTCATTAAATGTACCAGGGAAGCTGCTTCAAGACAAAGATTCCCAGCCCTCACCACAGACACTGGTTTCTCTGGGAAGAGGGACCCTGGTACCAGCATTACTCTCCAATGGGCCCGGCTTAGGACTGGGCTCTAACATCAGGCCTGCTGCACAATGCCATACCTCGTGGTTTCTGCAGACGTGGTAGGATAAGGATGGGAGAGGCAGACTGCGCCAGGTGATGACCCTGAGGGATTCGTTCTGCCATCACAGCAGCCTTGTGGCAAATACAGTGTTGTCCTTGCCAATTTCACAGAACATGACACAGTGGCTCAGAGAGACCAAACAACTTGCTCAGGATCACACAGCAAGAAAATGGTGGCAGTTCTGGTGCTGAGCCTGTGCCCTTAAATCCGAAGCTGTGGATGCTGACGGTTGCCTTTGCAATGCACTTGGGGAACCCAGTCATGTCCCCACCACATGGCTGTGGGCAGACACGGAGGCTTCCAAAGGCTGATGGGCTGGCAGGAAGGCACATCATTAACACTTTAAGGACAGAGAGGACAGTCACTGTCCCCAACTCAGCTTATGAAACGGCCCCTGGAGGAGGGCACTGTGCGGTGGGAAGGGGACGAATTGGAGTGTCATTTGCAGACAAGACCATGTGGAGGGGAGCCTGCTTTACTGCAATAACTCCTCACCACTATCAGGGACTGAATTGTGTTCCCCCAAACTCCTGTGTTCAGGCGTTGACCCTCAATGTGACTGTGTCTGGAGACAGTCTTTGCTGAGATTAAACAAGGTCATGAAAGTAGGGCCTTACCTGACGGGGACTGGTGTTCCTGTAAGAAGAGGAAGAGCCACCAGGGCTGGGCGTGCACAAAGGAGAGGCCATGCGAGGACACAGGAAAGGTCGCCTGCCATCCAGATGAGAGCCCCCACCAGGAACCGAGCTGTCCATCAGACCTTGACCTGGGATGTCTGGCTCCCAGAGTTGGGAGAAAGCATACCCTTGTCACTTCAGCTACTTGGGCTTGGAACTTTGCGATGGCAGTCTCAGCTGACACACACAACACCTTCCCTGCCTACTGCAAGTGGCACCAGTGAAGCAGATAGAGTGTCCCTAATCCCACAAGACCCTGGGCCATGCCTTACCCTTCCCTCCGGAACCCCCTGCCCATCGTGGCCATAGCACAAGGTGACTTTCCCTATAGAGCTGTGGATACTGCATCCTGCACCAGCAGGAAGGACAGGGTTGACACTCAGCATCACCAGGTTGCCATGGTAACCCAGAGCCGGCCATCACCGCTGCTGGGAGGAGGTGGGAAAGGCACGGGTCCCACAGCAAAGCCACAGACCAAATCCCCCCGAGGCAGCCCTGAACCAACAGACAGATGCAGCAGAACTCTATTTTGGGGGCAAACCCAGGCATGGAAACCAGTATTTAAAACCCTGAGCAGCTGCTAAGAAACAGTGGCACATTCCCCCCTCAAAGCAGCTCCAAGTGTATTTTAATAAAATGGCGTAAAAGAAAGGGCGGGCGGGGAGGGGATGCTGTATGTGCCTGCCAGGTTGTTTAACACACACAGTCATTAGCAGGCAGGACCACAAATCCTCACCGCTATTTTATGTTCCACTGGGGAGCAACTACGACTCTTTTGGAAGCTGGTTTT